>JANHJO010006412.1:115804-130239 GCA_032468235.1 Pseudoxyrhopus heterurus | reverse complement strand
TATATATGTATCTAAAATATTTTATGGTTTTTGTTGTTTGACTTGTCTTTGTTAGTTTTGTGTTTTTTGTGTTTTTTGTTTTTTGCTTCTTGTATTTGTTTGTTTTTAAAAAAAAAATTAATAAAGAACTATTTAAAAAAAATTAATGGAAGAGTTTATTGAAGTCATCCATTTTTTTTCTTCAGACTATACTTCTGTGGCATTCTGACATGTCTACCAAGTTGTGTTCTGGGACATAAGTTTTGCCACAGAAAGGAATTGTTTCCTTCAATCAGCATTTTTTGATCTGATGTCTTGACAATACTATTAAGAGTGTGCAAACATTGAATCAAAGGTTAAATTTAAAAGGACTGAGAGCAGATCAAGAACTTCTAGAGACTTGCGAACATTACTGGAAAAGGAGAAGCCAAAACATACTGTTCTGATTTTACTTATCATAATTAATTATTTTGACCAAATCCAAACAGTTTTGAATGGCTTACATCAAGAAATAATAGTAAAAACATCTGCTAACCATGCCATTCAGTGGGCATAGATCAATCAGAATAACAAGAGTTGGAAGGGACTTGGAGGTCTTCTAGTCCAACCCTACTCAAGCAGGAAACTCTATACTATTTCAGACAAATAGTTGTCCAATTTCTTCTTAAAAACCTCCAGTCTTGGAGCACCTTCAACTTCTTGAAGCACGTCTTTCCACTGATTAATTGTTCTGTCAGGAAATTTCTCCTCAAGTCTAGGTTGCTTCTCTCCTTGATTAGTTTCCATCTATTGGTTCTTGTCCTGCTTTCAGGTGCTTTGGAGAATAGGTTGACTCCCTCTTTTGTGGCAGCCCCTTAGATATTGGAAGACTGCTATCATATCACTCCTAGTCCTTCTTTTCATTAAACTAGACAAACTCAGTTCCTCCGTTTTTCATATGTTTTAGCCTTCA
Source organism: Pseudoxyrhopus heterurus (assembly GCA_032468235.1). NCBI lineage: Eukaryota > Metazoa > Chordata > Lepidosauria > Squamata > Pseudoxyrhopus > Pseudoxyrhopus heterurus. Next base: position 129,308 of record JANHJO010006412.1, on the reverse strand, counting down.
GTCCAATCCTTATTGTTTCTAAATGCTCCCTTGAATAGCCCTGTCTTCATAGCCCTGTTGAGCCCACTTCAGAGGCTCAACAAGGCAGAAAGAATTTGAATATCAGGTGTTTCACAGAAGGCGAACATTTCTGGGAGGTCTTGACTATGAAGTCTCTATAGATGTCATTCTGTCAGAGACGTGCATCCTAATAATAATAAGTCTTATCTCTTAAGTCGTAACAAGTAAATGCACTCTGATATAGAAGATCTCAAAAGTATTTGATTTTGAACTGCATAGGGTTTTAAATGTGACAACTGGCAGTTAAATTAGAGCCAAAAACCAGACCATTAGGCAATGCAGCTTAGATAGTAGTGGTATATCTTGGGCTTTCTAGATAGCTGTCACTGTTGAACCAGCTGAACTTCTGATGATCTTCAAGTATAATAGACACTTGTAGAGCAAATTGTAGTAGTTCATTGTCAAGGTAACAAGGAGTGTGAGTGACCATGTATAACACTTCCCAATGTAATAATGGCCACAGTTGGCATACCAGATATTGCAGATTTATGCAAAGATTCTCCTGCCCACAGCTTCTCCCAATAGCTTCTTTTTCATGATTGAGGGCTACAGCCCTTTCCTGATTTTTAAAAAGAATTATAATGATTAAAAATTAAGGTGGCATAGTGCAAAATAATGTTTAACTTCGACATTGTATACAGTAATGTATTTCTGAGCTGGGGAGAGGCTTAGGTGATTGGTTATGTCAATCATGACACAGAATTTATCAACAGATAAATTTTCTGAGTGCACTCACCACATGTTCTCAAAATTTAAAATGTTCCCTCAATCCAAAAACTTGTTTAACCCAGGTATATAATATCCAATCTAAAATACAGCTCACTTAAATATAGATATAAGTAATTAGTGCAAAAAACTAGAATTGAGATGATTCAGTTACAACTTTGGAAAGTTTGATATTTCCCCTACCCACTTTAGTAATTATATGTTTGGGGAAGGAATTCCATAATCCGCAAGCCCTTTTTTAAAACTATGCTACTCAAATACGATAGTAAACTAGCAAATATATTGTTTTCCTTCTGATTTTTAGTGGGAAATTAAACTGTATTGTTAATTTTAATTAGGCTTAGAACAAGAAAAACCTTTGAATCTCTAAAACATCGAAGTTGGGTTATATGCCAAAGTTCCATCTTCATCACTCCATCATTAGAGAACTTTTTTATGTCTACTGCAATACTTTGCAGTAGAAAAAGTTGTAATTAAAAAAAACATTCTAGGTATGCACAAAATGGTACTATCCTATGACTTCCCACAACTGCTTTTGAACATCCTTTTTTAAAAAAATATATATTGTCAGACAGCGTTTGGACTGCCCAGAAGTTTAGGTCATATGCTGTAGTTCTTTGAATCCAACCATGATACACGTTTCTTGTTTGTTCTGCTTTGTACATAGAACATTCTAACTTTTTTATTCAGTGGAATTATAACTGATTTGCCTATTAATGGGCATCATGTGGCTGAGTTGAACAAAGTGCTTGATGGTTAAACTGAAACAAATAACAACTTCCTTATAATCTCTTGTTTCAAGAAATTCATATAAAGAAAATGCTAGGTATGCAAAAGATCAGTGCATAAATTAAAACTGATAGGCAGTGTGAAATCTACTTTTTTGCCCTTGCCTAGGGTGTATGTCCTTAATAGTATATAAGGTTTAGGCTTCCCTAATATTAAATTATAATTTATTATCCTAATTTATTGATTTGTTACTACTAATTATACTTCATTTACCTCTGTGTAGTTTCCAGTACCTAAGGGGTTGAAAGGTTGCTGTAATTGGCACTTGCAGCTGCTCTTTCTTTTGACAGGGGATAATTTTGCAGCCTATGCTTTGTGTGACAGCTGCCTAATTGGGCATTCTCCCCTTGTAGTAAGCCTGCCTCCTCCAGCCTCCCTGCTGACAAATGGTGGTGGATTATAGATGAGGACATGCTGACCCATTCGACCTTGCTGAGGCAGTGGGGAGGGGCCTCCTGCTACTTCAGGAAAGCTTTAGGTCATTTAAAGGACAAGGTCATGAGCCAGGTGGGAAAATAAAATGATATCGCATGACAATAGTCTGATGACACGGTCAGTATGTCAAGGACAAACTGATTGGTATTGATTATACTTCCCTTTATGATCTGACAGTGAAAGTACTGATATTTCAAAAGCATTTTCCCAATTTACAGGAGATGAAATGCCGATAGATATTATTTTTTTCCCTGTTCCTTTAAATGTAGGTCACATATGTAATAAAGCATTGCCAATAATGATTCAAACTCTCAATCTCATTACCTAGGAAATACTGCTGTTTCTGAAAAATGATATTCAGCCGACAAATTACAGATAACCAGTTGCTGTAGAATATTTAAGAACTCAGATCCTTGTGAAAGTTTTACAAGTCACAAAGCTTTCAGTATTTGAGATACATTACTCTGAAAAATGAAAATATAACATCCAACTTCTGTTTAAAATGAAAGCAAACCTAAATAGTTATAATAAAAATATGCTTCTGTAAAGGTGACAGATATTTTACAAATATTTTATCACCTATTTTCCTACGTTGACAGGTTTCCTATTTTCTATTTCCTATGGTGTGAATGGCACCATATTTGTTTAATTTTAGGGGTTTTAAAATATTGCTAATGTAACTTGACTTTGAACATTGGGATTTGTTACTTCCTCAAAGAATATTTCAACATTTTTTAAAAGGAAAAAAAACAGATTAGCAAAGTATTCTCAGATGTTCACATATTTCTTGCTTTGAACCAAACTATTTACTATTTGTTATTAATGAAAACAGAACATGCATTTATATGTAAATCCTAGCTCTCACTAGGAAGTAATTTTAGTTCCCTGAGATAAAGAGCCAGCAGTAATAAAGTATGATGAATTTGTTCACTCAAATAGATTTGTATGTATTTATGTGTATTCTGACCTTGTCATGCATGTGTTTAGCTATTCCCTCTATCTAAGTCAAGCTTGGTAGAGGCTTAATTTTCTGTCCTTGTACACATATGCTTGATTAACAGTAGGGGGGTATCTCAGCAAAAGGCAGGCTACCCTTCTCCTGGTATTGGTTGGGACCCAGGCATTGGGGAGTAAAGTCGAAGGAGAAAGAAAAGAGATTTTGCATTAGTATTCTGTGAAAGCGTTACTGTCTGCAGAACAAATTGATTGCTACAATGTACCTGTGCTTGCCACCACTGTTGTGAAAGAAAGGTATGCTTGAAATCTCTTTTATTATATTGCACACTTCAGGAATACTTAATATGAAATTCTTTCTTGGCATGTGCTGTATGTTGTATAGAAATTAAATAAATGACTAAAAAGTATGAGGGAGCATAAAAGGATTTCTATTTCTTTACTACATTAAAGTATATAACCAGTTCTAATGAGTCATATTTTCCCTTGTATTTTCCATTGATATCATAAATAAAAAACTAACAATAAGCCATATGAACTGCTCAGTTACAGAAATATATAGTAGTGTTTTGTAAGAAGGTTAGATAGGAGAAATTACTTTTTTTTTTTTTACAAAATAATAATCTTAACATTCAATGTTGGAAAAGATTTTAGAATTTTCACATAGTTTTGGTAGATCAACTTATTTCCACTTTCACTGCTATTACTTCAATTTGAAGAATAAAATTAATAGAAGGGACTTTAATATGCTAAAGATTTGTTTTGAAAATAGGAGACAATATAAATGCCAAGATTTAAATTTAACTTTCAGTTGCTATAACATTTTTGAGTAAACCAAAATATTTTTTCATTAGAAAAAACTTGTATAAATGGATGTGTTTAGTTGCTAATTTCTATTATGCAGGTTTTATTTTCATTTTATTTTTCTATCTGTAATTGATGATAGAAAGTACATGGGACTCCGTTAGTATAGATTCAGGCTTTTTCAGTGTATGATGTTTTGATTCTGACACTGTTGATAATTCTTTAGAATTCTGCTTTTAAATACATTAAAACACTTACCTTCTGATTTTATAATGTAAAAAATAGGTCCAATTAAGCTGCAGAATGAGTGTTCAGCTTATGTGATGTATCTTAATGTTAGAGAGAATCAAAACGTGAAACCAGAGGCTTTCCTTTTGGGACTGATGGACAAACAGTTGGGGGGAAAAAGTTACAGACTTTGCTTTTGTCTATGATAACTGCAGCAATATTATTGTATGCACAATGATGGAAAGATTCATAGAGGAATGATTGGTGAAAATGATGAAATTGGGTGAGATTGCCAAATTGAATTATTTGATCATAAAAAAAAGACAGTATCTACATTTATTGCTGTCCGGAAACCCTTAAAGACTTTTTGAGTGAAACAGAAAAAACGAACTTACAATTTATGGTTTTGATAAATTAGAAAAAGTCAAAATAAAAAGAGACCTATTTTGTAACCATAGAGTAAAAGACAAACTTATAATTGCGTTTATAATAAAATCAGAAACTACTTCTTTGTATCTTTTTTTATTCTTTCCCTTTCTTTGTTCTTAATCTATATTAGTTTGTATTAGTTTTTCATTTTCTTCTAAAAGTATCTTTAATAAACTTTTTAAAACAAAGAACCCAAACTAACATCTTTCTATTATTATTATTAATTATTATTATTATTATTATTATTATTATTATTATTCCTAGATTAGGACTTGAACTGTTAAGTTTTACCAGTCCCAGACTGTGAATAGAATTGAAGATGATGATGATGATGATGATAATACTGTAAAATTTTTACCAATCCCAGATTATAAATCAAATTGAAGATTAAATCTGTAATAACAATATCAATAATAATACAGATGTGTTAAAACTGTTGTAGATCTATTCTATACTTGATAACTCAGAATATAAAAACTCATTTTGTTGTATGAACATCCTTCCAGATAAATATCCATAGACTGCATCTTTAATTTGACTGAAGTATATTGTAAAACTGATATGCATATTTAAACAGCTTGACTTAAAAGAAATCTTGAAAACGTATTATCAAATATTGAAACTCTGGACAAATAATTGCAGTACTTCAGTGTATAATAACACTTTAGTCAGTCCAATTAATATTTACAGATACTCGATCCTTTTTGTAATAAGGGTATCTTTGAATTTATATTAAAGTGTGTTTGATTATGACCATAGAAGTAGTTGAGACCTGCTGAGCATAAAAATGTATTGATGTCAAAATGAGATCCATGAAATTCTCTAATAATATGTTCTTTTATAATAACAACTATAATAAAGCTTCAAAGTCAATCTTCTAGACATTTACATATTCGATGTGCTTAAAAGCAGTGTAAACAATAAAAAATAACAGTCGCTGTTAAAAAAGGTTAGTCTAATGAAAATTAAATCAACAGCAAAATCTTATCCATGTTAGAAAAGCTTGATGATATTTTCAGACATTTCTTTTTAACTCTTTAAGATGAAAGTTGTTGTGCCCTAAATTAATTTTTATTCTATTATTTGCTTATTATTGTGTGATAATAATTACACACTTGTTCAATTGTGTGAACTGTTCGATAGTTAGCAATAAGATACAGTAGTTTAAACCAAGGTAAAATAAGTATACATTTGACTAATGTAAATAAATAAATCAGAAAAGTACACATTAATCACTTTTCTTCACAATATTTTCCATGTTGCTCATCAATGCCAATCCACGTTAACAGTTTTGGTAGAAATATATATTTGTAAAACTCACACATCAGAATCAGCAATTATCTGTTGATGATTTTGTATATGCTTGCACTTCATGATTTTGAATGAAATAACGTAACGTCTGAAAATATTCTAGATCAAAAATAGGAAATGTATATAATATTCTCAGATATACATGCAATAATTAATATTTACAAAAGACAAACAATAGCATTTAATCAGTTTGCCCTTGAATATTATCTTTATCTTCAAGCATGCTGAATATATTCATTTAATTTTAGATGCAAAACCTATGTTGTACTACTCACTTATAGCCTTTCACAAAGTTCATATGCTTAGCATCAAGCTAGTGTGTCACATTGCATTAATCCACTGTAGGAAGCCCCATTTTGTTAATTATTGCTTGTTATATAAACTGTTGTAAATCATATTTTGGAAACCCTATTGATTAAGATCACAAAGTACATTAAGCATGATATGTAAACCCAGTTAGTCTCCAAATGACCTTCAGGGGAGTCCATAATTACTGAACCTTGATCTTAAGAAGAAGTGAATACTAGTAGGAAGATCTGTAATTTCTGGGAAGAATACTTAGTAAAACAGATAAAGATAATTCTGACCACATATTGATCAATTAACCTTGCTTTTAAATTCTGTTTGGTGCTAATCAGAAACAGCATCTGCTAACTGTTCATGCATTTATTAAATTTGCAACCATAGACCAAAATTTTTTAAGAGACTAGAAAAACACAAAACAGATAAAACAAGTAGCAATAGGTTGAGAAGCAAAGAGGAAAAAAATAAAAGAATAAAAAAATAACAGAGACTTCAATAGAGATGCATAAGACAGTCTGAAAATTGGGCCCCAACTAGTGAGGTATAGGATCATCTAATTATGTTTGCTATGGAAAAAAATTCTAAAACCTTCAGGTAATTTCTTCTAGACTGTTCAGAAAATAGTTGTGGTTTAGACCTGTTTTGCTAGGAAAGTCAGTATTAGGACAGCTTTTAGATAACGGTACTTATGTTCCTGATAATCCTGGTAGTTTTTCATATCTTGCAGTCCTAGTCTATGTTTCTAAGTAAATTAAATTACTCAGAATTACAAGAAGTAGCAAAAACCTGATTGATTAATATGAGGTCCATTTCATACTTATGTGAATTGCTTAGTATATAGATAAGCTGCCCTATTACTTTAGAAATGGGTAAATACAATGGTATCCTAATATACATATTACATTTACAATAGCTGGTTTGCATTAGGAGTTATGATGCTGAATGAAAATTATGTGATTTGTAGCAGAAGCCCTTGGTGCTTACAGATATTAGGTATCTTATTTTGTATATCATACACAGAGAAAGAGGGAGAGAGAGAGAGATTTGCTATTTTGCACCCACTAAATTACATTTAATGTACTCTATTTTATATACACCTTACCACCATCATACCAAACAGTTCTATAACTTTATAATTTATAAATTATTAATTAAATATATATGCCGCCCATCTCACTATCAAAGTGACTCTAGAAATTATAAACAAGCAACACAATTTTCATGGAAATTGGCACTTTTTGTTGTGAAATTATATGTAACAGTAGGTTCCAAATAAATTTAATTTCAGTAACAATTATTTTTTTAAATCACACAAATAAAAAAAAAGGTTGCAGAAATGGTCTTAGAATTGTTTCCAATTCTTTAATAATAGCTTTGTTGTTGCCCTATTTGAACATTAAGTATCTTTGATATATAACACTCAAATAAAGTCAGTTGGAGATACAGTTATGATTAATGTGTCACCCTTTCTACTACAAAGGTGGCATTTACTATTGTTTGCTACATGTTGAATTTTCACTTCCATGTAATTAGTTGGCAAAGCTTGTTCTTGAGCCACAAAATAAAACCTGCAATAAAACCTTTCTTTCACACTCCTACTTTTAACCAACTCCATGTAGGTTTTTTATCAGTTTTTCTTTTTATATCCTTCAATTATTGACCATGCATTGTCTTCTCCTCCAATTAACAAATCAGTTTTCAATTGTTTCTTTTCTACATTCAGCCTTCACCTTTTTCCCCAAGAGTTTCCTTTGATTGACTTCCTGTAGCAAAGGTTTTCAGTTTTTCTTAACATAGTTATTCACACGTTACTTTTCTTCCACCAGTTTGTTTTACCTATAGAAATCCTCTATCCCTTTCAGCTCTTGGCAAATAGCTGCCAAGTTGTGGAACTACTGGAGAAGCTGAAATTTCCACCAGCTTTTTTGGAAAATACTTTATACTTCTTTTATGTCAAAGAAGTCATTAAAGACTATTTTACTGAGAAGAAAGCAAAGGGAGTGTCTTAACCCTGACTTAGAAGATCAAATCATTACTACAATAAATATTAAGGAGCAAGAGAACCTGGCTGAGGAATTAAGCTATTTTCGAGGTTATTTTGCAAATGACCACCAAAGGGAAAGACTCAACTAAGAAACAGCCCAGACAGCACTCAACAGTGTAAAAGAAAACTGGGGAAGTAACAAGACAAAGCTGGAAAACAACACAAAATTATATCCTTTCTATCATACATAATTCTCAGAGTCATAGGTATTCTCTTGTTTAAGAAAAAGTCTGCTACCTTAAAAAAAAGGAAGATTCTATTTCCTCTCCAAAAGCATTGACGAAAAACAAGGTTCCCTCCAGATTGCCCAGCAAGGTTCCTTACAGGTCTACCTCCCATGGATTACAAGACACGGAGAGAAATAGAAAGGAAAACCCATTTGATAATCATGCTGTAGAGACTATTCCATAGGCACTAGGAGAACTCTGCCTACTTACAGATTATACAGTTCTAGCTATTTTTACTTCTCTGAATGATATTCAATATAAACTCAATAAACTTATGCAAACCCTAATGATATCTGATGATGTTAGTTGCAACAACTAATAATGTAGGGATAATAAAAATCATCCCAAAGGTATAGTTAGAATGTTTCCAAACAACCAGGCTCTGCTAGCTATCCCTTTAAATAGCTTGCTTGCTTATACACTGGAAAGCAGTTTAAAAAAATATCATTTTTACCTATTTTGGGGGGCTTAAAAGACTTTGTCTTCTTTTTAGTAAACCAGATAATATACAGAAAATGTTTAGGATGGCAGAAACTAATCATATAGTGCTTTGCTTTCCAGAATGTTTAAAGACACCTCATTCCAGCTCCTGATTCAGCTACATTCTCTGCATTTGCTTATGGTTACAGCCTTCTGCCAAGAGCAGAGGAAAATTATCACAGAAACCACCACTCCAGTACAGAGAGAATGCAGTTCCCTCCCTCATAGTGACTCATTCCATGCTCAACTAATAGATCTCCAGAACAGATTCCAGATTTTAAAGCAACAAGCCTTGCCATTGCCATTTCTCATTGATCTGGAAGAAATGCCTGTTTGGTATCTAGTAAAACCCAGGGAGATTATGGACCTAGTTTCTCATCTCAAATCAGGAAATGCAGCAGGTGCAGATGCTATTACACCTGAGTTAATTAAAAATAATGCATTATGTTGGACCCCTATACCTGGCATCACTTTTTACAGCAATTGATACATCTGTCACCTCTACATATCTCCAATATTGTTTATCATCTACGTTGACAATATAAGCAAAGAAGCCAAACCCAAAAATGCAAATAATAACAAACTACTCTTGACAGACAATCAAGCATTGATAGCAAGTACAATGCAGCTAAGAAACTACAATAGGTAAGAAACTACAACAGCATCTTATGGCCATGAACTAAGAATGCTATATAAATAATATGAGGATCAGTAAAGAGAAAACAGCAGTAAAGGTAATCGGAAGTAAAGAGCATACCCTAAATCCCAAGGTTTATCCCAAAGCAAGTATCAAAGTTCAAATATCTAGGAACAACATTCACCAAAGAGATTGACATACTATGCAGTTAGGCAAACAAAGAATTAGGACTGCTTGCTCCATTCCTACAACATAAGCCAATACCAATCAGCACAAAGAAGCATCTCATAAAAGCATATTCATCCCCATTCTTCGTTACCAGTGCCAAAACATAAGCAAAAATTAGTCACCACAGAAATGAGATGTTGGAGGATAGCTGCTGGAATGACCAGAAGAGATAAAATCAGAAATAAGACCATAAGAGAAAGAATTGGCATAGAACCAATCTTAAATTACATATAAAAAAACAGCAAATAAAGTGGTTTGCTCACCTGGAGAGGATGTTGTGGGATTCCATACCGTACAAGGCATATACAAAAAGAGGAGAAAGTCAAAGAATACGAGGCAGACCCAGAAGATGGAGAGATAACATCAAAGACATAGTACAACAACATCAATTAACAATGGTTGAAGCCGTCAAAAGAGCAAGAGCCAGAACTTTGTATCTCCTTCGACACCCAAATGGTAAAAGAGGAAGTAAAGAAGAAGATGTAGAAGAAAATAAATCTGTCCCTATGCTTAATAACTGGGGTCTAGCAATCATTGCACTCATCTATAAGAACGGGAATAAGACTGTTCCTGCCAACTTTCAACCTATACGTTTCCTTAATAGTATAAGCTAAATTTATGCAAGAAATCTTCAGTGGAAGCAGACTGGATGGAACAGGCAGGATTATTGGTGAAGAACCAAGCTGGTTTCAGGGAAGGCCACTCAACAAATGACTAATGTATTATACTTCATCATCTCATTGCAAAATACACCTCTCAAGACTACTATTTCACTCTATGTAGCTTTTGTTGATATTAAGGCAGCATTTGACTCTGTGTCTCGAATCAAGCTAATATCACCATTGATCGCCAACTACTGCTGTATAATACCACCAATGATCGCCAACTACTTCTTATTTGTGCATTACAGAAACAAACACAGCTCAGAGTAAATTTACCTCTCAAGGACATCTGACAACACCTATTCCAACTACTAAGGACGTAAAACAAAGCTGCATAGTGGCACTTTTTAATTTTATTTTTTATATAAAGGTGATAAAATAGCTAGCAAGATTGAATTTTCATCCACCCAAAGTAGCAGAGAGAGACATTACTATGGTGCTATATGCAGATGATGCAGTAATTCTTTAAAGAATTCAAGAGATCTCTGAATACTTTGTACACTATTGTAAAGAGAACTAGTTGGAAATCTACTACTCTAAAACTAAAATAATGACATTTGCAAATCGCCCTAAAAAGCATACCTGGATTATTAACATTCCATCGAACAGGTACAATGATTTTGATATCTCGAGGTAATTTTTCAGGCTAATGGATATAAAAGGGCTCATGTCAATTATTCACAAAATGTATATAGGAGTGAAGCAGCTATTTAAAGCTTTTATTATACTAGTGGAGGTCATTACCTACCTGCAGCCATCAGGTTTTTCAAGGCTAAGTCCTCTAGCTCAGTTGTTACATGGTGCAGAACTGGGTCCATCTTCCAATCTTGCACGATTAGAATTTGTCCAGTCTAAATTCTTAAGAGGATTTTTTCAAGTTCCACATTGCATCTCTAATGCCTTATAGTGGTTGGAATGGTGAGAGTGGAGACCAGAATTTGGCAAGCTATGCTGTTCAAATAACAGGACTGCTTAGGTGTTAATTGCTTTAATGTTTCACCATTTAACTTGATTCAAGATTTTCTGAACTTGTTTGATATATTTGGTAGAAGCATTTTCTTTGATTTGATTCTGTAATAAATCAGAAGCTTCCACAGTTCCCAAATACTTTTAATCGTCTTCTGGTGCTACTTCCTTATATCAAGTCTTCATTGCGAACCTGTATTCCATCATCTTCAATAATTTTTCCTGCCTTTATGGTTATGGTTGCACAGTTGTCAATGCCAAATCACATCCCAGTATATTTACAGAGGGTTTTTTTTTAATAAGGAAACTAGTTCAGCCTTTGTTTTTCCAAATAATTTTAAATTATCCATATAAAGTTACTCCTTTTTTGACCAATTCATATCCACAGTTTGCCTTGTTCAAAATTGTTGTCAATGGAGCCATTGATAGTATAGATTTAGTTTAGTTTAGTTTACTTTATTGTCATTGCACCTCGTACAACAAAATTAAATGCCATCTTCAGTGTACATTGTAACTATAAAAATAAAGCACAAACAAACATCCTTCACATTCTATACCAGGGGTGTCAAACTCAAGGCCCGTGGGCTGGATCCAGCCACGGGGTGCTTAAATCTGGCCCATGGGACTGGCCTGGAAATATCAAGGGACCGCCCACAGTGCCTCTGGTGGCTAAAATGGGCCACATGCAGTCCCCCGTGCCTCATTTTTGCCCTCCATGGCCTCCTGCAGCATTCTGCCAGCTGAAACAGAGCCAAAAAATTGGGCCAAAAAATGGCCAAAAACAGGCCGCATGGCCTGTTTTCGGCTGGCAGAGTGTTGCAGGAGGCCATGGAGGGCGAAAAGGAGACGCAAGGGGGCCTTGAATGGACCCTCTAGACCCTGTTTGGGCGTCCATCCCGCTGCCCCCCCCGGCGGCCCACAGGAGAACTACAATGCTGATCTGTCTCTCGAAGAAATCCAGTTTGACACCCTCTGTTCTATACAATTGAATTGAAAACCCAATTTTGCATTAATATTGCACTATACAGTAGAATGCAATATGGTTACTGCCGTGGGATAGAAGCTGTTTTTCAGCCTATTTGTCCTTGTTTTTATTATCCCGCACCGTCTGCCAGATGGTAATAGCTCAGAAAAAGGGTGCCCAGGATGAGATGGATCCTTAAGAATGTTTTGAACTTTCTTAAGGCAGCAAGAGATATAAAGCTCTTCCAAAGAGGGGAGAGGGCAACCAATGATCCTCTGGGCAATGATGTTAACCTTCTGGACTGCTGTCCTATCTGCCACTGTGCAATTGGCAAACCATACACAAGTGCAGTAAATTAAAATACTCTCTATGGTGCAGCGGTAGAAAGTCACCAGCAGTTTTTCATTCAGTTGTTGTTTCCTGAGAAGTCTCAGGTAGCATAATCTCTGCTGGGCCCTTTTGACCAGTGCTGTAATGTGATATTATAAAATTTGGTTGTTCTTAAATAACTGTAAAATCCCTAAGCTTCCAGGAATAATGTAGAAGTCTATGTTTGCTTTAACAAGGTAAGCGGCTATTGCTGTACATTTCGAAATAGTTTAAACACTGAATCAGTATCACAGAAATATTTAGTAATAGAAACATTGAAACTATAAAAAACTAGTTTAATTTTGCAAATATTTACAAACTTTTTAGAAGCAATCAATTCATTACTGCAGAATACATTGTATAAAAAATTACTTACTCTTACTTAGCAAAACTAAATTTAATATTTTGATTTTGTGAAATAAATTATTCTTGTAACTGCTCCTAATCAAATTAGAAAACTGAAACTAGGAATATGCATAGCATTATAGAAAATAATAATGTACTTATTTACCATGTTTGCAAAACTATCTGAAAGCAAGCAAAGCATGTATTGCCAGTATCTTATCTAATATGACGTAACTGATATAGATTACACCTACTGACACCAAATATTTCTGAACGTTTAATATCTCGCCTGATTGTTTTTAGGGATGTGAAAAATTTTTATTATAAAAGATTTTTGAAACAGATTGTTACATTAAACAATAATTTTACTGAAAATATTTACAATCTATGCATGAGCTTTGAAATTGACATTTAGGCCAGAATGATAAATTGTGCAGAATATGTGTTGTCCATAGTTTGTATTTCACCTATAGCAGGGGTGTCAAACTCACGTCATCACGTGATTTATTGGGATTTTTTCCCTTTGCTAAACCTGGCGTGGCG
>JANHJO010006412.1:103698-115704 GCA_032468235.1 Pseudoxyrhopus heterurus | reverse complement strand
AGGACTCACTGGAGAAGAGCCTAATGCTGGGAGCGATTGAGGGCAAAAGAAGAAGGGGACGACAGAGAATGAGGTGGTTGGATAGAGTCACTGTGCGAGCTTAAATGGACTCCGGGAGATGGTAGAGGACAGGAAGGCCTGGAGGAACGTTGTCCATGAGGTCGCGATGGGTCGGACATGACTTTGCAATTAACAGCAACATATCCAAAATAGAAGTCTAACCAAATTTAAGCAGGAATAGCTTGCCTTGTGTACTACACATCACACGGCAAGGCAAAGGTAGACATTTGAAATATGGTTTCTAGCTGATACCAGTCAAAAAACAATAGATAAAAGATTTTATGTTGTTCAGTGTAAAGCACAAATATTTACATTAGCATTTGGGATATAAATGTAAGGGAAGAAAGAAAGCATCACTAACACATCTTTCTGTGGAGTTTTTTTCCCCACTCTATAGCTTTTTTTTAATTTGTACTCTGCACAATTGATTAATTGGTTGATTATGTGCATCAAATCAACATTCAGATTTTCTCCATAACAAAGTTAACTGGATCTTTAGTTCTTTGAATAGTGCACTCATAGTTACTGTAACTGAGTCTATTCACCTTCCTGCTGGTCATCCTATTCTCTTTCCTTCTACCTTTCCCATCATTAGGGTCCAAAAAGATAATTCTTTATATACTGTATCTAAAGTAGGACAATTTGAGTCTGTTCATTTGTCTCTCAAGTGAGAACTCTGGATTGATTTGTTTGATGATTCATTCATTTGTTTTCTTGGCTTTCCATAGTATTCTTAGGAGTGTTCTCCAACCCCAAAATTCAAAAGCACCAATAGTGCTCCTATCCTGCTTTTGCGAAGTCCAATATTTGTATGTTTAATCATCTAAACATGTATAGGAACGTCCCTGCCTGGAAAAAAAAATGAAAATAATTTGCTGTTCAGTTTTCAAATAAGTGTTGTTTAAAAAACATGTCACTAACAAACTTCCTCTTTTAAAAATTTACATGTTCTCCAATGGAAAAAAATAATGTATGTGTCTGGTATATAAAGAGAGCAGGTGAGGATTTCCATTAAATTGGAATTTTCACAGCTCCTTTAATAATTAGAAAAATAATAATAAAATAAAAGTGAAGTGTTGAGTACTCAATTATAAAATTGGGAAACTGCTAAAAGGTTTTCATTATCATGTATTGTAATTGTTACTGTGATTGTTGCTGTAGATTTATTATGTTAGATAATCGACTTTGGTGCTGCAAGAAAATATAAATATATAAAGAATATTAAAGATTAGTTTTATGGTTACTAAATTATTTCCATAATTACTAAATTGATTTCATAATTGAATTTATTTATGTGGTCACCTATCTCATATGCATGACTATATATAAGCAGTTTTCACTAGTTTATACATTTGTTCTACGTTCACCTGTTTTTTTCAATAGTACATAGAAACATTGTGAAAGAAAAATGTATTTTTCACATTTACATTCAGTTTTGATTTAGTATAAGTATTAGTGATTAACCTTTACTATGCATTATGTAAATTTCCAGATTATTAATATATGCACTTATAGATCAAATAAGGAGTAATATTTATTAGTCTCTCCATTACATCAATAAAGAGACTGTTCATAAGTAGAAAGTGAATACATTATCAATTCCAGATTGTCTTTAAAAGGAAAGTCATTTTTGCTATTCCCATATTTGATGATGTGACCAATGATAGAACTCAGGTTGTTGAATTACAATTCAGAGTTATATCACATCTTTAAACCACTTTCTAAAGGCAAAGTCAATATGTAATATTTCATCTTCCTCTGGTCGTTTCATTAATCAACTAGGTAAATCGGTGCTAGTGAGTATAATTTTTAATTCATATTTATGTACAGGAGCTTGGCTACTGGACATTGATTAGGGTGTTGCTTCCTGCTTTATTATCTTGTGTTATCCTCTGTTTATTGGCTGGAGGGATGAGTTCTGGTCTTTTTGTTTCCTTTTTAGCTTTTGTTATCTGTTTTGAATGGTATGTAAATATGGTTTATTTCTATGAGTCTATTGATAACTATTTTATCTGAATGCCAAGCTTTCAGGAATTCCCTAATATTTTTGGATTTTACTTGATCTAAGATACTGTTTCCCAGTTGAAATTGTGTTTTAGTCATATGTTCTGAAATTAAGGCTTTCATTGTGCCTTCATACCAGCTGTTGTTCATGCCTGCCAATCCTACACAGTGGCTGTTACAGATCTTATACTGTAGATGGCTCCTATGATTTCTTCTTGGACTACTAGGGTTTTAGTTTATTTAAGATATTTTGGAGAACTTTATTTGATTTGATTACTACAGTGATGTTGTGTCGTTGTAATAGTCTGTTGGTTGTTTCTGAGATATTTCTGATGTATGGTCATGTTCTCATTTTCATAGTTTGTGTTGCTTGTGGTGTAATGGATATCCATTTTGTTGGAAAACGATATGGGGCGGTTTGTTTCCCTTTTTTGGTGTTCCATGTTGCTTCAGTATGTTTGTGCTCAATGAAAACATTATCTGATGCATTCCAATAAGACAAGAATTATATTTAATATTTAAGACATGTGATGAGAACTCATTCCAAATTAATAATGGCCCTTAATAATATATCTTAATTTTAAATATCGTAAATTTGTAATAATCCAGGACAAATTTCTATTCCAATTAGAAACTCACAACTGCTAAAGAATCCAGATAAGATTGCTTTATTTGTATACACTTTCATTTGGATATGGATTTTCCAAATTGCTCTTGTGATAAATCAAAATCTCAAAAGTTGGTTTCCCATTAGTTGATCTAAAGTATTTCATTCCTACTAGCTCATGAATTTTACCATGAAACATCCCCCTATGAGAATTTAAAGTTTCTTATACTGTAAGATTATCATGTAAATAAAAGTTTGAATTACACTTCCTTCCAAATATTCCTTACAGACTATACGCTGTAAATACAATGACATTATGACTAAACAACTAAAAAAAAAAAAAATTGAAATCAAAATGGTAAAACTAAAAATCAGGAATGTTGTAATTTCCACTATCAATTTAGTAATAATTAAGATAAAATTAAGATGTTTATCTTTCCCATAAAAACCTTTTTAATAACTTGTTGAAGTTTCTAGAATATAAATATGTTATGTTTGGGTGTTAAAGATCAAAACAGGCTGACAGTTGAGAACAAGAAAAAAAATATACCAGTATAAAAATAATCCTCTAATTCAGGGGTATCAAACTCAAGGCCCGTGAGCCGGATCCAGCTGGTGGGATGCTTAAATCCGGCCCACGGGGCCAGCCTGGAAATATCAAGGGACTGGCCTGCAGTGCCTCTGGCAGCTAAAACGGGCCGCATGCAGCTCCCCACACCTCATTTTCACCCTCCATGGCCGCATGCAGCACTCTGCCAGCCGAAATCGGGCCAAAAAATTGGGCCAAAATGCAAGCCAAAAAATTGCCAAAAACGGGCCACATAGCCCATTTTCAGCCAGCAGAATGCTGCAGGAGGCCATGGAGGGGGAAAACAAGGTGCAAGGGGGCTGCGTATGGATCCCCTTGCCCTGTTTTGGCCAGCAGGGTACTGCAGGAGACATCCGTCCTGCCACACACACCCTGCCAGCCCGCAGAGGAGAACTACAATGCTGATCTGGCCCTTAAAAAAATCCAGTTTGACACCCCTGCTCTAATTAATGAACCTGCAAAATATCGATGCAAAATATCTACTCATAAATGATTTTCAAGGAATCCTAGTAAAATTGAGAATACATCTTTATTGAACTATCCAGCTGAATACTGAGCATTTGGCTTTTTTTAAAATGGAAACAAGGATAATTTCAAAATCTAAATATAGATAAAAGTGTTCTTTCAGATTTAGACCACTTAAGATCACTTAAGGCTACTATTAGGCTCTAATAAGCTGATAACATTTTTAAAAAAACAGTATAATAATTAAGAATCTTTTTCAATTTTAGTCTCTTTTGCTTAGTTTTAAGTTAGGTATTGCTTAAGTGTTGTTGTTCAGTTGCTAAGTTGTATCCAACTCTTCACAACTCCATGGTATATAGCAGAGTTCCCCAACCTTTCCGGCTTCATGGACTGGTGGAGGAGGGAAGGATGATTCTATACAAGTGGCGAGCATGTGCACCAGCAGATCGCACAATAGAGCATGTGTGCAGGTGCTTGCCTATTGCTCATGCAAGTGGGGATGTACATGCATTTGCCTGCCAATTCCATGGCCTGATTCTAAATGGCTCAAGGGCTAGTAGTGGGCCATGGCCCGGGTGTTGGGGATCCCTGGTATATATTAGTCCAGGTTCTCCTGTTGTCCACTGTCTGACCAAAAGTGCTTAAATGCTTAAGTAGGTTCATTCCAATTATATATTCTTTCAGTTCTGATTTCTTGCTAAATATTGTATCTATCTTGTACACAGTTTTTAAGTGGAAGTAAGCTAAATGTGCCTGGTTATTATTATGTTCCACATAAATATAATTTATTTGTTTTTGTTTGAACAATTTATTATACTATTATATGTATAGTAGCATAATAACATGCTATTATATTTAAGAATGGATTTTATTGTAGCTAAAAGTGATGAGATTATAGCATGTTTCATCTATAATGGATTAGATATAGCTTCTCTCGGCTTTACATGTCTATATACAATTGTAATTATAATTTTAACACAATAATTAATGAACGGAACATTTGTTCGTGACAGATCTGGAGTTCTGTTTGTAGTAATTTAGGTTAAGGTTAGGATTTTACCATTTTTTTGAAACTTTTTCCTACAATTAGTAAAGTTTGAGGATCTGTGATGAGAGTACAGATTTTTTTTTCTTCCTGGGGAAAGAAAATTCTTAATATGGAGGACTTTTCATAAATCTCTTTCCTAGCATTTTCACTGATTTCTTGTTTTTTTCTTTCTAATATCATTTTTTTTAAATTAGATACATTGATGATTTCCTCTAAAGTGCCTAGAATTTGGAAGCCTAATTACTACTTCATCCAACTATCTAATTTATTCCCGCATGGGAGACTGAATAGTAGTTAACTTTCTTCGAGTATCTTAAAAAGCTTAAATGTCTTTCATTTCTCATGAATTCCCTCACCTCAGCATCTAAAGGAAGTCCTTGACTTATGACCGCAATTGTGACTTGATTTCCAGGTGTAAGTTGTTAGATTGTAAATCAAGGCAACCACATGACCGGATCTGATTTTACACTTTTTGTGGTGCTTGCAATAGTTAAGCAATTCCATAGTCATTAAATGATTACCACAGTTGTAATTGCAAACATATTTTTACAAATGGCTTTTTTTGCCGGAAACTGGCAAAAAAAATGTCAGAAACAACAAAAAAAGTTGCAAATTGCAGTCACACAACTGCAGAATCCTGCAGCCAGTCAAAAAGATGAGCTTGTTGCCAAGTACCCAAAATATGGTCAGGTTACCATGGGGAGGAGGGGCACAACATTTTATGAAGACCAGAAGTGCTTTAAAAGCCATGAAGAACTGGAGAAGCATCATACTGTATGTGGTTGATAAATTAATAACAGATTCCATCTCCCCCTCACACACATCCTTCTACCTCCCTCCCCATCTTTTAGTTACAGTTGATAGTTTGTATTTTTGTAGTATTTATTGTTATTATATACATGTTTTTCTATTGTTTGATTCTTTTTAACATTGTAAGCTGTCCAGAGTCACCTTGTGGTGAAATAGGCAGCAAACAAATTAATAAATAACAATAACTTGTTCTGAGACTATCATAATTTTGAATGGTCATTAAGCAGCCAGCCACAAGTTGATATTACCTGTATGGTGACTATTATGCATGCTACTTCATATGTTATTTCTCTTTCCCCAAATGTGAAAGTTTACTTTGCCTGCATTTCTGCTATGTCTAATTCTACCATGTCTTATTTATGGTGTTAATTGTGGAATAATCACACATTTAAACAAAAGAAACCCATAACATTTTTGAACTTCATAGAATTATTATTATATACCCCTATAAAACCTATTAATCCAAAAACGGAAAGTATTACCATTTCCAAACTTGTATAAAATGGTCAGTCTACAACTTTCTCATCAGTCTAATAGAAATCCTTATCAATATTTTTTCAGAGCTATGTGGTTTCTAGTACTCTTCAAAATCAAGCGAAGGGTAATAAAATTATATAGGAAGGTTTACCTGAAATTGTACAAAGAATTTTGAAATGCACCTGCTTGTATGAAACGTAATTTATTTTTTTGATTTGGCTTGATATTTTATTTCTTTTTATTTTACAGGAACCGGGTGTTTGTAATATGATGAAAGAAGATGGAAAACAATATTGTCAATCCCTAAAAAAACATTTTAACCTGACACCATATTTTAAATAGTCCCTTGACATCATAAATGGTGTATATTAAAACAGAGAAAAATGGAACGTTGCATCTTAATGGAATACTTAATGGAAAGATCTGCAAAAGAGTATTGCATCTGTCTTACATCAGATTTGGAAAAAATGTGTACATTTATTTGTTGAGCTAAATTTCAGTTCACGTATAATACACTAGATCCTAAGTAGAATAAAAAGAGAGCTTTTGTGGATACTTGTATTGAACATGACTCATGGAGAAGATCTTGTCTCTGAGATGCACCAGGATTCCATTGTTCTAACTTACTTAGAGGGATTACTAATGCATCAGACAGCCGGAGGTTCGGGTTCTGTGGTTGACAAAAAGCCTACTAGTAATGCTGAAGATCAGAATTTCAGCATTTCTGGAAATGCATCTCCCAGCTGTCAGAGAGATGGTGTTCCTAACACACATGCATGTAAAAGTTCTGGCATGTTGCATCATAGAAAGGCAAGATTGCTACAGTCTTCTGAAGACTGGAATGCTGAAAACAAAGGGCGATTGTCTGATTCTCTTGTGGATATAAATGACAAAAAAGAAGCGTTGTTGGCTGGCATGGTTGAAAATGTGCCTAAAAGCAAGCAAGATAGCACATTGCTGGCTTCCTTACTACAGTCATTTAGCTCTAGGTTGCAGAGTGTTGCTTTGTCACAACAAATTAGGCAGAGCCTTAAAGAGCAAGGATATTCGCTCAGCAATGATTCCTCGCAGGTAGAGAAAGACTTGAGGTGCTATGGTGTTGCATCCAGTCACTTGAAGACTTTGCTGAAGAAAAACAAATTGAAAGATGAAAAACTGGAGACTGGTCTGCCAGAGCTAACAACAAACCTAGTTCAAGATCGGTTTAAAGAATCCACACATTCAGGACCGAGTGGTTCAAAAGCGATGAATGAATCACTTTCTTGTGCTGCAAGATTACAAGCTGTTGCAAGCATGGTAGAGAAAAGATCTAGTCCAGCTGCATCCCCTAAGCCAAGTGTTGCCTGCAGCCAACTTGCTTTGCTTCTTTCAAGTGAAGCACACTTGCAGCAGTATTCCAGGGAACATGCTCTAAAAGCACAAAATGCCAATCAAATCGCAAGTGAGAGACTTTCTGCTATGGCAAGATTAAAAGAAACTGTTCCTCCAAAAGATGTTGGTCATTTTAAACTATCAAAAGGAATGGAAAGCCATCTGAATGGTCAGGCAAGATGTTCAAACAAAACAATAACCAATAAAAGCAATATCACAAATTTTCAGAGTCATATGGGCATAATTCATTCATCTCCAAAAATTATAAACTACAAAACTTCAGAAAAAAGTCATATGAAACCACCTACTAACAGTAGTTTGCTTTTGCACCTCCTGAAAAATCATAGTACTACTAAGCAGACCAAACGATATAAACAAAATGACAGGTCCAGTATTTTTGAGGAAAGCAGTACACCAACTACCGTTGATGAATACTCTGACAACAACCCAAGTTTTACAGAAGATGATAGTAGTGATGATGAGAGTTCCCATTCAAATTGTCTTCCTATAGATTTGTCTTTCAAACAAAAAACAAATACTCAAGATTCAGGGCAGACAACTTCTCTAGACAATTTAACTCAATCCTTATTTCATAGTTGGGAATCAAAAGTCCCATGTCTGGAAAACATAGAAGAAAAGGATACTTCTAAAAATACAAAATTGAATCCACATCAAAAAGTAACTTTACTGCAATTGCTACTTGGTCATAAGGAGGAAGAAAACTCACCAAAAGTTAAAGAAACTGAAGGAACATTAGTTCCAGCTAATGTGGCGAAATTTAATTTTTCAATGAGTAACAGAACTCCTATTACTGATTCCTCTAATACTAATCGAATAATTCCAGTACATACTCCTCCTTTGCAAACTTCTACAAAATCAGAGTCACCTATCAACCTTTCACACAATTCTCCTTTAATGATAAAATGTAATTCGCCACCATATACTTGCATCATACAGCCCGAGAGACTAATTAATCCAGCTTCTAAACACTTGATAGATCTTACTATTCACAAAGAACTTCATGGAAGTAAACAAAATAAAAAAGAAACTTTACAAACACCTTCATCTTTCAGTGCAAGTAAACTATTGCAAAACTTAGCTCAATGTGGGATGCAGTCTTCCATGCCATTGGATAACCAAAGACAAACAAGCAAACAACTGATGACTCTTAACACTGAGAAACCAGTAGGATTGATAGATGGACTAAATACTTCCCTGCTTCATAACACATCATGTACACTTGAAAAAAACAGAATGCTCACTAATCAGTTTCTCCCAGAACAAAAACTTCCCAGTTCAGAAATCCAAAATCTTCTAGAACGACGCACTGTGCTCCAATTACTTCTGGGAACCTCCAACAAAAATATGAATGAAACAAAAGAAAAAATATTTTTAAAAGAAGAGAGTTTACAAGATCCAACAGAAAAAGTTTTGAATGAACAAATACTAACTGTAAAAATAAAAACTGAGCCTTCTGAGGAAGAATCCAGTGCCCTTCAGAATTCAAATGCTCAACAAATAATTGAAAATGTTAATAAGAAATTTCCAGAAACGACTCATTCTTTAGAGAGAAATATAGCTATTTCTCCAGCATCAGAAGAATTTCAGTCCCAGTCTCTTACATCTCAAGACTTTTCCTTTTCAAAGAATGGACTTCTAAGTCGATTGCTGAGACAGAGTCAAGATGGCTGCTCTGCAGATATCCTGGATAGGAAAAACAATGAACAGAGTTTTGTGGAATCAAAAAGTCACAGTATGCTCCCCAAAAAAAGAAAATTGCATTCTGATTCTTTAGAAGGTCCTTTAAAAGTACTAAAAAGTAATAAAAGTAAAATATGTGATGTCACAAACAATCACAAGTCTACTGCAGATGCTTTGTATGGCAGCTGTCTTAACCAAAAAGAATCTAAGTTCATCAAAACTGATTTTGAAATAAAATATTCTTCAGGTTATGGGTCAAATAATGAAAGTGAAAACAGAAGTTGGTCTAGAGAAAGTAAAGGATTTAATGTGCTAAAACAACTGCTTCTATCAGAAAATTGTGAAAAAGATATGTCTCAGCACAGAAATAATTTATCAGTAACGGATGGCAAAAAGAAAAGAAGCAAACATAACCTAACAAATAATGACAAGGCTGAATTCAGTGTTTCTCCTATGCATACTCTCATGGGGAATCCCGGGCAACCAAGCAATTGCTTGGACTACCAGACATTTCAATATTCAGTTGCTATGAAGAGTCCTACCAGTTCTCCCTTCACTGAACATTTGGGAGGCACAGTATCATCAAAGCCAGAATGTGACCAGTTTAGCATTTGCCATGTACCTAATGAAAGGGGACCTCTAAAATGGGTCATCACTGATTCTGACAAAAATGATCTTGAGAGAGACTCCCCAAGACTGACCCAAACTAATCCAATATTGTATTATATGTTACAAAAGGGGGGGAACCCTATTAATATTCAGGAAGCCCATAGCAAAGATGCTTGGAGAGATAAATCATTTATAGAAAATTCATCTTCTGTCACAATGAAGAAAGAGTTGTCTCCTGTCACAGAATGTAAAACATTTCCTAATAGAAGAAATACATACATTAGTCATTCAAATAATGTGTCCATTCAACACAACGGAGAAGTATATGGACTCTTAGAAAAGGTATTAACAATAAAAAAAGAACCTGAGTAGGTTAAAATCTTACAAAGTGTTTACAATCAGGTTTGAATATTTTCTTTGAATAAAATAATGTAAATCTAGCATGATTTGAGAAGAGCATGGTATAGCTATGGTTTTATTTGATGAATTTTTTTGCTAATATTTAAGATGCATACTGCTTTTGTTCTTTATTTTTGCTTTACTGGAAATTTATCACAATACATGTCATCACGACTTGTTAATTATATAAATGTCCATGAGTAATTTGCAGCTGGATTGTACTCAGTGAGTAACTGCTATTACTGTCCTTGCACATAAGTATGTGCTTATGTAAACCCATAATATTTTCCTTACATGTTTCCATGAAAGTGATAAATCACAGACATTTCAAAAAGCTGTATGTGATTTGTACACATAACAAACAAAAGAAATAATATGAGCAGATTTATTTACATATACCTGGACGAATGTAGGAATAAGTATAGAGACAAAAGCAACTATAGTAAGATACGTAAAACAGGATCTTTTGGGAGATACTGGTGTTGCTCATGCAATGCAGTATCATTTAAATATAAGGTAGAATTGCATCGTTCAACATTATATATTTTCTCTTCTCTCACAACTGGGCTACCATCATCTTGTATTGTTTGTTCATTTATAAAATGTGAAGAATATTTTTATATATATAAATGGATCATCATCCAGGCCAAGTCATTTATTTGTTGTTTTTGTAATACTTATCAGTGTTAACTAGAGAATTGTACACAATGAAATTTCTAGTGCTTCCAAATGGCTTGTAATTTGTGTTTGCATAATTGGACAGAACCACAAGAAATACTGTCTTTAGTTGCCTTTCCTAGACACTCAGCTGAAATAAATTAAAATCTAGGTTGTGACTTTAAAAAAGTAATAAATTACTGGCAGTAAAAGATAAATCTCTTTCACTACTTTTAATTGTTTATTTATTTACATTTATTCAAATTTTCCAGGGAAATTAACATATGAATAAAGTTGAAATTCTAGACTCATGCTTAAAAAAAGAAAAAAAATGTGATAGTCAATCTATCATTGTGATCTATTTTTCATGAATTCATATATATATAAGATTTATATAGCTAAGATGAAAGATGTATAAATTATCAAATGATCTAAACCAGCTCATGGTCATTTTAAAAAAATTTCTATCCTAGCAATAAGAAAGGAATTGTAAATTGGAAGACTGAATTATTTTAATATTTAAATGCCTTAAAATAAATAAACTCTAAATTTGA
This sequence comes from Pseudoxyrhopus heterurus, assembly GCA_032468235.1. NCBI lineage: Eukaryota > Metazoa > Chordata > Lepidosauria > Squamata > Pseudoxyrhopus > Pseudoxyrhopus heterurus. The sequence goes on along the minus strand of JANHJO010006412.1, from coordinate 104,353 downwards.
CTACAGAACTGGAAAATATTGTAAATAAACTAAGCATCTACTAGTGTGAAAAATGTTATTTTATTGATTCATGGAATTCCAGATGCCTAGAGAGGAAAGTGGCAAGAAACATCATTAATAAATGTATTATGTTAAAAATGGTTGGTTTAATTTTTCCCACTAGACATGAAATGCATGTTAAACAGATTACAAAGCTAAATAAAAATGATTTTTAAATTTAGATTAGTTCCAATGAAATCGTGGATTGTTTAAAATTCTCTATACTTATAATTTTGAAGTATCAAGGTTAGTGGTACTTTTATATATAATTTTCTGCATTTCTTTTCAAACACATTACTTAGTAACACTTTTTATTGTGATTAAATCCAGATCAATTGAAGTCTTCCAGAGATTTGGGTAAAATTGCATTTGACAAAAAGCCAGGTCTAGTGCAGCTCAGCTCAGCAGGTTGAGCTATGTTGAAAATATGTGTGTAATAGTTATTATTGGCAGACTAAACTTTTATATAAACAGATACATATCATTGGATATATAACATTTTAACCAAAAAAAATTATGCTGAGAGCAAATGAGAAGGCTACTCTAATTGAAAATCCAGAAATTTATTGCCACAATAGTAAGGTGACCAGATTGCAACATTGGTGAAGCGGGACAC
>JANHJO010006412.1:93089-103598 GCA_032468235.1 Pseudoxyrhopus heterurus | reverse complement strand
GCCAAAAGCGGGACGTCTGGTCACCTTACACAATAGTATGCCATCAAATGAATTATGAATAAAATGTAACTAGCATAACATCCTTCAATGGTTTCCCAGAAACTGCCATTATTCCTTGAGAAGTTAGCATAATATCCAGGTGCCATCAGTAACTTTATTTTCATAATTTCACTTAACTCTCGTTACAGGTATTACATGACCCATAGCAATAGCAGGAATTATGGGTCTTGCTTCAATTCTTAAGTGTAATATTGAAGTTCAAGTCTTTATGCTCATTATAGGTGCAAAAAAAACCCCCAATCAAATTAAAATTGAACTTTTTGTTTAGTAGTGCGTGTAAAACATGGACAGTGTGTTTTGTTTTTAAATGGAACAAACGCATTGTGCCTTGGAAGTTCTGCTGAATTCTTCCAGGTGACTGTGATTCAGCAGAACTGAAACCCAGAAATTTCGGTTACTGTAGATTTCATCAAAACTTAAGTCTGGAAGTCTCTTACAAGGGAATAGTGTAAAGTTTACTGTTCCTTGCTCTTTTCTCCTTTATCTTCTACATGGCCTATACAGCAGGTCATTTACCAATCTTGCCTATACCATTTTTTCTCTACTTCCCATTATGCTATGCTTGAAGGCAAGTACATCAGCAGCAGTTAAAGAGAGCTAATGAAAGGATGATCTGGGAACATTCAGAGGGTGGGCATACTAAATGAATAGGCAGAGTTGAACTCAAGGGTCTAGGGAGATTCTCAGTCATTGTGATTATCCCAAAAGGGCAACTGAACTTTCATTGAAAACTAAAGAAGTTTCTTGGATGAGAAGCAAAACTTCAAGAAAGAGCAACGTGCAGTTGCCTTTTGAAAAGGCACTTTTGGGTCAAGGATATTGGCAACAGCTGTGTCCCTGCCTACTGTATTCTCAAATCCCTCCCTCCTATATTTTCTAGCTATTCTCCTCAACTTAAATGTCTTTTGCTTTTGCCTATTGGCTCCTCCCTCCTACTTTCAACAACACATACTTTGGCCTAAGTGGAACATAAACAATCAAAAATGAATTTTCTGTGCATGGAATTGAAATTGATTTGCACGTTTCAATAGACATGTATTAATGCACTATTATAGTGCAATCTTATAATGTATTCTTAAATATAACTTCTTTTGAGTTCAGTAGATTTTATTCAGATGTAGTCGGGAAGCAGTTTTTTATGTGTTTCTTTGCCTTACAGCATTTAGAATCAGCCATTTTAATATAGAATCTCACTTTTCAACTATTGTTATTTTTGAGATCATGTTTAATGGGCTTGATTGGTTTATTGTGTCTCAAACAAATAGGCATGAAAATCTGGCTAAAACCTTTTTTGCATATTTTTAATAATACATTAGTTGCTTTACTCTTCTTGTCACTTCAGCACCTCACACACATGTATTATTTTGATAATAATCAGCATTGCATTATTAGTATTTCATATTAGACATTTCTAATATTTCAAACTGCAAACCTCAAAATACCACCTTTAATGTCTCAACTCAAACATTTACTTCCTTGACACAGCAAAACTTAGAATTGCAGTTAAATTATGTAAATCACATGCCTGAACTTGATTCATGTACTGCATTTAAGTGTAAATTAAGTATTTAGATGCTAAATGAAGAGAAAGGTTTGATTTGAAAAAAAAAAAAGCACATATTCCTGCAAGTGCTTTACTTTCAACTTGACCTCAGGGCTGAGAGCTACAAAAAGCAGTCAATTGACTTTAAAAGTTATTTTAGGAACTAGGGATTATCCACTCCTCCTGTTTCCCTCTTTATTTTTATTTCTTCTTTGGATCCTATCTGGGTCTCTAATCCTGCGTAAATTCAGTTACACAAGCATAAAGTAATAAGTATTATTTATCTCATTCTTCCATCATATAAAAGCAAACATAAATTGAGATATCCCCAACATTTGGCATTGTATTTTATTAGGAAAAATGTTTTATTTTCCACACTTGGCTCTGACCCCATAAATATAATAGGGCTTACTTCCAAGTGACTATTCATAATCTTGGATTGTACAACTGAATCACATACATGCTTACCTGCAAATAAATACTAAGATTTTGCACAAATGCAACATCTCCATTTATTCACTAAATCAGACTGTCTTTTTTCAGGTTTTCCAAGTGAATCTGAAAAGAGATGTATTTCTTTAAGAAACCTGAGTTTCAATGCAATACCACTTTTTTTTCAGGGCCAGGCTGGTATAATAGATAGCAAAAACCTACTGTAATTTCTCAAGCTCAGAAATACTTGATTTTTGAAGTGTGCTCAGCCACCTTTATGTTTTTCTATAACAAGAAATAAGTATTTAATTTTTTGTTAATATTTCAATTTCCCCCTGGATTGTCACTAATGAGAGCAAAATATTACCAGTTAATTCTCTGCTGCATCTTAATTCAGTAAACTGGCAAGTTATATTTTATATCTATATCTATACTATATATATGTATACATATGTAAATATGTAGACTTCTTAACATGTTTAATTTTTTTTCTAAAAAAAATTGATGTAAATAGTGGTTTCTTTAAAATACATATTTTGTATTATATCAAATGCAAAGAAATTAACATTTTAATCATTTTGTTCTGTATATTCCATGTATTAATAAATGTAAATATTATTGCATAGGGTTAACATTTTGCATGTATGTATACAGTGCAAGTCTGGAGGAATGTATAGAAAATGTTTTATTTAAAATTGTAATTATTGCTGCATGATAAATGCATGGGGGACCCTGTGCATCTCTGCAATGGCAAAAATTGTCAAAACCAGATTATCATTGTATTCTGTTTCTGAACATGACTTCTGCTATGGTATTTCAGCTTTGTAAAAGAATGTGCTGCAAATGAAAGAGCCTGGGGAAAAAGAACTACCTTCTTTAAAACAAAAAGATCCTCTCCTTGCCCCCAATCACAAATATTGTTAAGTTTTTAATTCCATTTAAAGCCACTGAAATTCTATTGCAGTATTTTCAGATAATGTAATCTTGTTTTTGCATTGACATACATGCAAATTATGGAATTTATACAGCCTTTTTTGTTGTGAAGTTTTCACTGATTAAAAAAATAAAATTTCTCATTTTATTAAGACATGACTTATTCATGTAATGTCGCAAAACTGTACATATGGCAGTGTGAAGTTTTTTAAATTCTTTCAGTGTTTACTTCCTGCAGAAAATTTGAATAAATGAAAAAATGCGTTGAATTTGTAGTCTTAATCTATTGATTGCATTGTTTTATTTGCAACCGAACAGTAATTCTTACCATAATCTCCCCTCTTGTAGACTAATACTCCATGCATAAATCCCATATAGAGGAAAACATACAATCCCTTGTAATATTTGCTGAATTAGAGCAGACAAGTAATTCTTCAATTTACTGTGCATCATGTGGAGATTATCAAGTATATTTGTTCACTAAGATTCTTTAATCAGCTGAACTTCAAGTTTACTATAACAGTATTGGTCCCTGGAAATTGAATCAGTATATAATACTTCGGGACTAATAAACACCAAGCTTTCTAATTCATACCTTGTTGAAAAAATGTGGACCTGACACATTGTTCCTATTTATTTTATCTCTGTATTTATGTCCATATTTATTTTGGGTTGAGTCCTTTTGTCAATTGTTTTATCTAGGTCCATTTGAACATAATTCCGTTATTGAAAGGTCTGAAGTACTGTAGGAATTGAAAGCTCTTATTATCCATAACTCTCCTACCATCTTTTAACAGTCAGCCAGACCCTTTTTTCTAGAATCTGCTCTGTTTTTTCCTCCTTTAGTTTTCCTAATTTGCTTTCTGTAGATATTAGCTACTTGCTGGTAAAGCTCCTAATCCTTGCAAATTACCTTCATCATCTATTTCACATACATACATACATACATACATACATACATACGTGTGTGTGTATACACACACACACACACACACATACATATGTACATATATACACAACTCTTCTAATTTCACTTTGATTATTTTGTACATGGGATCCTGGATAGTAGCTCTCTAAAGTTTTGGAAATGAGCTCTTCTAAAATCCAGTGTGCCTATATTGCGATGCTTTGATGATCTCTCTGCACTGCACATTTATCTAAGGACAGAAATCATTGAGGTATATAACTTCAGCTGTTCCTTAAACAGAAAAAAAGAGTTCATTATTGTGGATTTTCACATACTCTGATTTTCTATCCCCCAGTCCCATTCTTACTACTGAGCATCAAACTATTTCATGGATAGCTTTCTGTGATATAGTTACCTCCTGTTCAGATTACTGCAACTTGATCTACATGGGGTTGTCCTTGAAGACCAATTGGAAGCTGCAGCTGGATCAGAATGGAGTGGAATTTACAGTTTTGTTTTCCCCCTGGTTCACCCAAACAATAATACTGCTGCATGAGCTGCACTGGCTCTTTGTTCATTTTTGGGTACAATTCAGGGAGCTGGTTATCATCTTTAAAGCCCTGCATGGCACAGGGCCAGTTTAGTTGTGAAACCATGACACCTAGAGGGTATCTCCTGGTCACTCTTAGTTTACATTAGATGGGCACACTCCAGGTTCCCACGCTTAAAGGTTGTCACCTGATAGGACCTTGGACATGCACCTTTTCAGTGGCCACTCCAGCACTTTGGAACAACGTCCTGCCTAAGATTAGAAGGATCCCTTGCCAAATCTTACTTATTATTCTTTCTCATAGACTCTTGACGAGAACTCGGCCAAAACCTGAATGCCAAAGTCACTTAATGTTTCTTTGTAATTTAGTTCTTTGTAATTTTTTTTTATTCCCTCTTGCTACCTTTTCCTTTGTATAGGGAATCTTCCCATTATCAGGCCTTAATCTGCCCTCACATGCATTAAACAAGTTGCACAATTGGTTGCATTTGCTTATGCTACCATTGGAACCTTTGTGAACCTCATTTTGCTAAGTGGGCAAATTTACTACCAATGCTAGCTAGTCAACACAATACTGCTAGTGTTGCTACTGGGATTGGTGCTGCTGCTAAAAACAACTGCACTCCAAACTTTCAACTCTGTCAGTGCTCTGGCTTAACTATTCTGCTTTAATCTTTTTTCTGGTTCTTTCTATCTCACATCGATTCAATTCTCTTTCTCTTCTAACTCTTATTACTCTGTTTAGGTTTTCCTTTGACCTCTACAGTATCTGTTTCTGTAATGCATGAGCTTACTGTCTCTTAGCTGTACATCAGTTTATGTAATGTGGGCATTCTCACAATCATGTTATTTCTGAAAACACCCATCATTATTTTCCTTCATGAAAACTCAAGTTTAAAAATTCTTACAAAAATAATATTAATTGTGTTTTCTTTAAATTCATTCTTTCTGTTAAGCAAAATTACCAGCAAGCCAACAATCATCCAATCTGCTGCAAGCTAATTCATAAGTCACTATGGGAGATGTGCAAGTGTATAGGAAAATAAATATGTGAACAGAAATGTTTTGTGCCACTCAAAAGCCACACTTTATTGCACTTTATTATAAATAATATAAGCAAAGGCAAATTTCTATGCACCCTTCCTCTATAATCTGTAATACCTGTTTTACGAATATACATGTGAAACCTATCCTTTATATATGAATGTATCATTATAATAATGTAATATAATTTCTTACTGGGCATAGAACTGGTATTTAGTTGCTATCCCCTAATTCATATAAACTGAAAGATTTAAATGTATTTAAAAATTCCTATAAACTAGATTTTTAAAAAAAATGATTTTCTGGGATGAAATATGCAATCTTCTTGACCAATCATCCTGATGACTTTTTCTAGGTTAGCTGTGCCTTAGTTAGTTTCATTATATACAAGTGACATAAAGCTAGGTGGCAGTTGACACAGTAAACCACTCTAAGCAGGTCACCATCTACTCCAATGTCAATCATCTGCCTAGAGTCACAAAGTAAAACTAGGCCATTAGCTTCTTTCCAAAAATATCAGGCTTGCTTTTTCTTCTTCATCGTCTTCTTAACAGTACTTTGATTCAGCTATCACAATAATAGTAGTATTGGCTGTACATCATCAGCTGTAACCATAGAGTATATGAGAACAGTTTGAGAAGAACTCCTACCCAGCCACCTCCTGCTCTGGAATATGGAGCGAGTCTCCACCCCCCTCCATCATCCTTACCTTCTCAGGCCAGGCGAGGAATGACGGGGAGGCGAGGGGTGAGGCCAGCCAGTGGTGAGATCAGCTGACGGAGCCACAGCAGAGGGCCAAAAGAGCCGCATGTGGCTCCAGAGCCACAGGTTGCAGACCCCTGCACAAGTCCCTAGATAACATACACAAGCAATCACATACTATTACTCACTCTTTCTCACACTCCTATTTGTGAATAGTACTACTTATGAGTACTGCTAGAGAAAAACATCTCTTGCTAGCTGCTTTAGGTTGCTTACTATGTTTCACCACACCCTGAGTTGTTAAAATGACATAATTTTTATAGTCAACTTTGCTGTGGTGACACCAAGAAGAGGGATTAAAAAGACAAAAGCAGTACAGGTGCTGGCAATTTTCTGAGTAGCCTGCTGTCTCACACCCAAGTACCAAATATATATTTTAATATCAATCAAAATATGCCATTTTCTTGTCAGGGTCATGGATTGTCTTACAGCAATGATAAAAGCACATTAAAATCCATCAATAAACCAACATGAATAAGTATATGGATTAATAGATACTTAAACAGTATTTCCTATTTCTTAACCACCCATCTCCCTCATAAAGGGGCTCGGTGGTGCACAATATAATCAATTAAATCAACATCAAAACGAATTATTTAAGATTAAAAAGTTTTTAAATCATAGAAATAACATTATAAAATTTCAATAGTTAAAACATTCTAAGTTGAGTTAGCAGTTGTTAATACAGGTGGTGGGAGTGATGGGGATTTCTCATGCAGATGGTCAGCCCCAAGCAAGGCCACAGCCACGTTTTGACCCCTTTGCAGAAGGCCAAGAAATTAGGGCTTTCCTCATTTCTGATGGCAAGATGTTCCACAATGTTAAGGCAGTGGCAGAGAAGGCTCTCTTTCTAGACTTTGCCTGTCAAAATTCTTTGACTGACGGGGTCTGCATCATACCTTTCCTACCTGAACAAGTGGGACAGGCTGATGTGGCGGGGCAAAGCTGGCTCTATATCACATAGGGCTTTATAGATGATGATCAATACCTTGAATTGGACCTGGAAGAAAAAGTGTTATATGTGCCCTTTTTTGAACACCCAGTATGGTTCACATAGCTGCATTCTGTACCATCTGACACTTCCAGATACTTTTTGAGGGTAGCCCCATGTAAAGCATGTTGCAATGGTCCAATTGTGAGATGACCAGCCATGAGTGACTGAACAGAGGACCTCCCTGTCCAGGAAAAGGCATAACCGGCCCACAGTGGAGTTGGGCAAAGGCCCTTCTGATCATAGCTGCCACTGCTCTTCAAGTAGGAGTTGAGTCCAAAAGGACTCCCAATTTACATACCAGGTCTATCTGGGGTAGGGCAATCCCATTCAGGAATAAAGATGATAAAACTCCTGGATACAGAGGGGCTCACCAACAGTCACTCCATCTTACCAGGGTTCATTTGAAGTCTGTTGTTTCCCATCCATACCCCCACAGGCAATAAGTGTCATGAAAGGACATCCACTGCAATACCCACTTCACTGGGATGGAGATATATCGCTGGGTATCATCAGCATATTGTTGATACCTGGTCCCATGATGCCAGATGATCTCGCCCAGTGTTTCATATAGTTGAGTGAAGATATGATCGAGCTCTGTGGTACCCCACATAGGAGGGGCTGTAGACTGGACCTTTCACTCCCTATTAACACCAACAGAGACTATGGCCTCAGACAAAGAAGGTGAACCAGCACAAAACTGTACCACCCATCCCCAATTCCCTAGGTCGCCTCAAAAGAATACCATTTGATACTATGGTGGTATCAAAAGCTGCTGAAAGTTCAAGAAGAGCAAGGATGGTTGCATCACTTCTATCCCGCTCCTATCAGAGATAATATACAAAACGTAATGCTTTTTAACATCCAGAAGAAAAACAGTGGGAGAGGTCATTTGTCAATTTGTTGCCAAAGTGGACAAAGTTTCTTAAACCGGCTTTAAATCAAATTGGGATGAAGACAAGCAACTTAAATGGTAAGTGCAGATATGCCATCTCACTTACCTGATAGATTTGTGGTCAAATATAACAATGTCCATTTAAGAGTTAGCATAGAGCAGGGGTGTCAAACTCAAAGCCCACGGGCTGAATCTGGCCCATGACGTGGTTGGATCTGGCCCACACAGCCATCATGGAAACAGTAAGGGTCCGGCCCACGTCACTTTGGCCCGGCCCGGCTCCACCCATCCCGGTGGGCGCACATGTGCTCAGGAGGTGGCAGGCGCACATGTGCACAGGCCCAGCCCATGCCATCCCTGCAGACACATGTACACAGAAGGCGGTGGGTATACACACCCATAGGCCCAACCCATGCCATCCCAACAGGCACACATGCACACAGTAGGAGGCAAGCATACATGCACACAGACCCAGCCCTAAGGAGGCGGGCACACACGCATCTGCTGGGATGGGATGGGTCGGGTCTGTGCACATGTACACCCACATCCTGTGAGCATGCGTGTTTGCTGGGATGGCATGAGTTGGGCGAAGTGACACGCACACCTGCCGAGATGGGAGGGCAGGACCGAAGCAACGCTGGCCAGCCCCTTATCATTTTTAGGACAGCTGCCCTTACCAGCCTTTCAAGTGTGTGTGTGTGCATGCAGGGGGAAGGTGTCCAGCAGCAGGGACTCTGCAGCTCGCCCTCCAAGAAATAGGCATGGCAGTGGCGGCACTGGCAGCAAGCAGAGTGGGGGGAGGAATGTGATGTGGACCACCAGACATGCCTGCTCCATCCCATGTGGCTGGGACAGGGCAGGTGGCTTCCCGATGCATCCACCAGGCCAGGCTGTATGCCTCTCCTCTGTGCCTCTGCCTTTGGCTACTGCTGCCACTGCAGGCAAAGAAAGGTGAGGAGAGTGTGGGGCGACTGCTGCCTACTCCTTTCCATCCCTTTTGGCTTGCGGTTGGAGACCAGGTTGTTGTTGGTCATCTCCTTGGCCCCCTCGCAGGTCTTGCCCTTGGCCCGTGGGTAGAGCGAGTTCCCCTCGTGCATCCAATGCACTTTGGCACCACCGAGGCCGACAGCAGCTTGTGCAGGTCTATTAGGCCAGTGCTGTCAATGCCTGGACAGCCAGGTTCGCCCAGCCCAAAGGAGGCAAAGCGGCCAGCTAGAAATGCTGAGTAAAAGTGGTAAAAGCATGCCCATTCCCAGCAGATAAAAGGCAGCCACCATGAGCGGGGAAAGCTCGATCCGCATCAGCGCTATGGCCGCCCAAGCCCAGCTGGGATTGCATGCCTCTCCCCATCTCTGATGGGTCTGGGTAACCAGGGCTCCCACGGGGATCTGCCTTTCCCCACTCATGGGCACTCTTTTTTCCTGCTTCCTTTGGGCTGGGAACGCCGGCCGAGCAGTGACGGAGTTGCCACCCAGAAGCTGCCAGGATTAGAGACCCCCCAGTGATGCACCTCCTTCACCAGGGCTTCTCGGCAAGGAAAGCCAAGCCCTGCCCTGCCCTGCCCTGCCCTGTGAGCAACAGCTCCAGAGTGCTTTTGGGGTGCTGCCCAACTGACGCAGCTCCTTCAGACGGAGCCCCACAGGCTGCAGTCCCTTCCCTGGACTGAAGGCAGCCTTCTGTCTTGCAGTGCCCCCCAACCGAATCTCCATTCCGAGCTGAGAGTTACAGCCAAATTCCCCGCTCGGCTGGCATTCCCAGAAGACATGACTCGGGGATAGCGGGACTTTCCTCTGCATGAGCAGGTGAATCAGCAGGGTGCTGCCCGAACTGGTGCCCAGAGTTCAAAGGCCCTCTTCCTCCAGGCTTAGGACAGGCACCACTTCCCACCCTGCCCTGCACTATGCTTCAGGGAAGCCCGGCCGGAAATCACATGTTGGGTCTGGTAGCAGATGGGGAAATGCTGCACCCTCCCCTGCTTCCTGCAGGGACTGCTGGTAGAGCACCCCTCTCATGCACTTGCTGCTACAGTTGGGTATATGAGGGAAATATACTCCATGCAAGACCCACAAGGGGGCTGAGGAGAAGATGACCAGTGGTGACCTGGTCTCCAACCACAAGCCAAAACAGTGGGACAGAGTAAACACATCCAGCAGTCCACATGTTTCTTCCCATGGCCTCCGCTAGCTGCTTGGACAGCCAGCCCAGTGCTGGCAGCGGGCTCTGGAGCAACAGCATATGCCAGCTGAGGGCCGTATCTACAGCCAGAACCCATTCCCCCACACACACAAAGGGCAGCAAGCGATGGGTTTTTGGCTGTAGCTGTCCCGTCCCCTGCCTCACCTCACCTCACCTCACCCTGCGGGACGAGCCTCCCCCCCCCCCCCCCCCCCCA
>JANHJO010006410.1:0-22697 GCA_032468235.1 Pseudoxyrhopus heterurus | reverse complement strand
TTGGGATAAATACTTGGGCAACGCCGGGTTATCAGCTAGTCTCTTATAAAACACTAGACTGCCGACTACTGTATGTTCAAAAGTGAGTCCTAGTGCAGACCTCATGACATAAACCCCTGACCTAATGTTTGGAGTATCTTGCTTCTTCCCCACCTGGAGGACATTGTAGATCTTCATGTGCTATTTTGGTTGATCCTACACAAGGTATTATATAATTATAGATTTGGAATTATTTTCTCTGGGAAGTTACCTAATCCTTTTCAACTGACATTCTAGTTTGGTAGTCATATTTATTAGTTTGTGAAAGTGCTTTATACAGTACTGTCTTTTCACATGAGTTTACTGCTTGTGTGAAAAGAAGGGTCAAGAACTGAAGCTTTAGGAAGTGTTGTCACAAAGAAGAGGGAGTCAAGCTATTCTCCATAGCACCTGAAGGCAGGACAAGAAGCAACAGATGGAAACTAACAAGGAGAGAACCAATCTAGAACCAAGGAGAAATTTCCTGAGTTAGAACAATTAATCAGTGGAACAACTTGCCTCCAGAGGTTGTGAATGCTCCAGCACTGGACGTTTTTAAGAAGAGATTGGACAATCATTTGTCTGAAATGGTATAGAATTTCCTGCCTGAGTAGGGAGTTGGACTAGAAGACCTTGAACATCCCTTCCAACTCTGTTGTTCTGTTCTGTTCTGTTCTGGTCTAGTCTCCAGTGCAGCACTTTCCCCCTCTAATGGGACATACAGGGAATAAAATGAAAGCAAATATGATCTGATAAGCACTTTAAAAAAATAAAGCAGTAATGAGAGGGTCTGAGATGCAGCTGGGAACCCTATGGCTATGGTCATCCTTGTAAATATTACAGCTTTAACATCTGTTGCCTAGGAAGATAGCAATACTGTGTACAAAACATGTACTGGAATGTGACTTTCTGAAACAGAAAAAGTTTGAAAAGGCAGCTATGAAATTAATAGGTGTCTGTACTGTGACAAGAACTTTTAGTAGGTAGCAAACCATTCTTAAATGTTTCATGACACAGATCTACTCTGGTTGCATTCTGTGTTTGTTTCCAGAAAGATGTACAGTGGAATCTCGGGTCACGACCGTAATCCATTCCTGGACTTCAGTCGCAACCCGATTTGGTTGCAAACAGAAGTGAGACTGTCTGCGCATGCGCCTACAATTCTGCGTATGCGCGGAAGGGGAAATCGTTACGGCAGAGAAAATTGCTGCGGCTGTTTAGTCGCCACCCGAGGATTTGTTTGTGACCAGAGTTGAGCATTTGGCAGATTTTTTGGTCACGAACCAATTTGGTTACAAACAGAAGCATTCGTGACCCAAGGTTCCACTGTAGTTAGAACCATTTGAGCTTAAATAAAACTTATTTACTTTGTGCTGCTTTTAAACGTAAGCACACTTGCAACTTGATTTGTGCTGAGCAAGGCATATGTCTGCTGACTAATTTCATTGGTTATTATGAGGAAGTAAAGATAGTTGAGTGCCAAAAGAAGTATAGTATTTGTGTAAACACTTTTAGGAATGTGGCCTAAGACTAAATTCTTAGTCAGCATCCTTATTGTTTGCCAAGAAATAATTAGGCTGGAGGAGAGCTGACTCTATCTTTGCCCAAACATATTCTCCATACATATACAACCAGGGGAGAAAAATCCAGAAATTTAAGCATACTTCGGTTAGACCTTTGCATAGGTTAGCTTACTGTAGAAATGGTAGTGGATTGTACTTGCTTTAATTGGTAGTAAATTACCTTTAATCAAATGACTTCCTTCTGTGGCAAGATAATTGAACAGTAGAGCATGTAGTAGATAGAATAGATAGCATGCAGTATAGCCACATTTTGCTTACCTATAGTTTATTTGATTGGGGCCATAGAACACCTAAATTGCAAGGCATGGTTTACAAACCTTGTGTTCACATATTGTGTTATATCAGAACCAGGCAGATCATACAAAGGCTTAGCAGTTTGTGCAAACTTAGGCAGATGCACAGTACTTGAATTAGCGCAACAACCAAATTTGGCTTTCAGATACAGGTAGTCCTTGAGTTACAACCACAATTGAACCTAACATTTATGTTGCTAAGTGAAACATTTGTTAAGTGAGTTTTGCCCCATTTTACGACTTTCCACAGTTAAGTGAATCATTGCGGTTGTTAACATCAGTAACACGGTTAATGCTTTCCCCATTGACTTTGTCAGAAGGTTGCAAAAGCTGATCACATGACCCCAGAAAACTGCAACCGTCACAAACGCGAGCCAATTGTCAAGCATCTGGATTTTAATCACGGGATCATGGGGATGCTGCAATGGTCATAAGTGTGAAAAATGGTCATCAGTCCCTTTTTTCAGTGCCCTAACTTTGAACGGTCCCTAAATAAACTGTTGTTAAATTGAGGACTGCCTGTATGGAGGAAGCTCGAGATGCCACTGATTTCAAAATAGTTTCCAGGATGGTTTTTTAAAAAGGGGGTCTTATTTTCTTGTATTCCATACATTTCTTATAGCACCGGGTCCTTGCAGAGGTTTGGAGAAAAAGTTGGCAACCCCACCTAATAATGCCGTTAATAATCTATTGGAGACCTCAGATGGGCCCGTGGCTCGGTTGGGCCGCAGTTCGTAAAAACAGGTCCAGGTGTTCCGGAAACAAACGGGCAAGGTCTCCAAACTGGTTCAGTTTTTGGTTGCCGATTCAAGCCAGCCAAAGAGGGCGGGCAAAGCGTTCGCCGGGTTTCTCCCCCGCCGTGAAAGGAGCCGCCTTCTTCCTGCAGGAGCTCTGCGGTCGAGAAATCCATTCCCCGCCCGCCGAAATCGACGCCGTGAAATCGAGGGAGGCCGGTCGGTCGGCCGGCTGGTGATTTCGTCTCCGTTTCGGCGTTTGGTCTGCCTGGGCCACCATAGTCTCCGCGGAATCCGGCTGGCTGGCGGGGCCGGCGCTGTCAAGAGCCAGGCGAGCCTCAGAGGGTTACTAACCGGGGGAAGCAGGCGGCAGAGAGGGGTCGCCAGCTCGGGACTCGCCGAGAAGAAACAGCTGAGCGAAGAAGAAGAAGAGGAGGAGGAGGAGGAGCCCAAGGAGAGGGACGATCCCGGGGCTGGATCCCAGGCTCGGCGGGGAGGCGGGGATCGCTCTGGCAGCCTTCCCGGCACGGGTGATCCGCCGACTTCGCCAAAGCCGTTGCTGTCAGCGGGCGTGAGGAGCGAGGAGGACCGGCTGCGAGGGTCCTGCCTTAATTCTGTCCCCCCCCCCTCCCGTCGCCTCGTTCGCTTCCCCCCGCTCGGGAGCCGCTGAGAGGGAGCTCCCCAGCTTCCCCTTGCGGCTGGAGGGCTCCCGGTGGCCCCCGCCTCCCCGTTTGGGAAGCCCGCAAAGCCAAGCCGAGCCGGCTAGAGAAGAAAGGCGGCAGGCGGGAGCGCCGGGAAGGCAAGGGGGCTTTTTTGAATGCGATCGTGGCTCGTGAAAGGACGAAACCTGGCTGCATGGACGAGGAGTGGAGGAGAGGGCTTGCTTTTTTTTTTTTTTTACCCTTCCTCTACGGAGCGCCGATGCCTGATTTCCAAGGTAACAAAGGTTGACCGCCCTCCCCTTTTATCTCCCCCACCCAAAGGGGCTTCTTTTAAAGCGAGAAGCTCCGTTTCGTGGTTTTTTAAGGCAGAAAACGGGTCTGACTGAATTACTCGCGGATTTCTCCATCCTCGTCATCCTATTGTTGGCTGGAAAAAGCTGGAAGGGCTTCTGCATTAGTGTTATATTCGACCTCCCTTTGTGCATTCCTCGCCTTCGCGGATGAGAAAGAGGTTTTAAGCAAACTTCTGTTCGGAAATCTCCGTCCGGTTCCTTTAATTGACTTCACAATCATTGAAGGTTTTTTGGGGTGGGGGGTGGGGGGTTTGAAGCTCTGATATTCTTGGATGGCCGTGATTCTCTTTTTAATGCGTAAGTGAAGTGTTTGCAGCAGTGAATCGTCTTTAGGCTTGACAAATGCCCGCTGTATTAAAAGCTGAGCTCAAAACCCAAGAGTTGATCGAATTGCCAACGGTATTATTTTGGTTTACTTGGCTTAGGTGTCTGATTTCTGTTTCTTAAAAGGGTAATCCCGAAGCATTTGCAACAACGTAACAGTGTGTTGTTAACTCCACGCAGAGTAGTAGTACGGAGGAATTTCTTCGGAAATTTGCAAAGCACTCCTCTTTAAAATAAGGCTTCTCCTGCCAAGTATTCTGGTTTGACTGTTAAGCTACCTTTATAAAGATCTATAATTAACTACATCAGGAATTAAGGAATTCAATTTTCTAGCTTTGCCGGGCTTTGAGTTACAGATTAAGGTTAGATTAAGTTGGATTTGGACCTCATGTTTGGTGAAATGTGGTTGATGCATTTGTGGTTCAGTGTCTGAACACGTCCATCCAATTGTTAGGAGGAATTGTCCCTCACTTCCAAAGCTGGAGCAATGGGCTGTCTTCAAATTTTGATCTTTGTATTACAGTCACATGCACACACCCATTTTTAAAACAGCCACGTTTTGTAAACCATAGGCAGTGTGGGAATGGTGGTGACTTTACATGAATTCTGAATAACATGCTTGTAAGATTGTATTATTGGTTCACCTTGGTTCTCTCTCTTCCCCCCCTCTTTCATTTCTCAAAGGTCTATATTGATCTTGGTTTTTTGAACTAAGAAGAACTGTGCATAGCCATATTGCAGAGCCGATGTGTCCTGGAATGGAAGCCCTATGCTGAAGTGAAAGAAGAAGGTGTGGAGTCCCCCGAAAGTGATGTGAAATCCAGCCCTCCAGAACTTCTTTGTGGAAGGCATTTGAGAGGGGACTGTGTTTTCTCCCCACTAAGACTATGATGTCGGTTGAAGGCTCCACAATAACGAGCAGAATAAAAAATTTACTTCGGTCTCCCTCTATCAAATTGAGAAGAAGCAAACCAGGGACCAAGCGGGAAAATATCAGCACTAAGGCAGGTTTGGCAGTTGGGCCTTGTCTCTTTTGTTAGCATTCTTCACTTGTTCATTCTTCACAAGGGGTTGCGTTGTGTTGCATTTGGTGGTGGTGAAGATGATAGCAGAAGTTGTCATACCTGCTTTCCTGAAGTGGGTGTGTGATACAGATGGGAAAGTCTTGATTGCTGCTTTGAAGGTACCTAAAGGTTTGCTTTCTAAAGCCAGCTAATACTGGAGGGGATGTTGGGCTAGAACAGGGCTGTCAAACTCCCGGCCCACGGGCCAGATGCGTCACATGCTGGCCATGCCCGGCTTAGCAAAGGGGAAGAAAGTCCCAATAAGTAACGTGATGCCGCCTTGACGACATGAGTTTGACACCCCTGGGCTAGAAGAAGTAGAAGCAATCAAGGGGATGTTCAAGAATGTGACCACATTGAAAAAGGGGTGGTATTTGATTTTTTCAGCAATTTGAAGTTGTCCTTTTCCTAATGGATTCTGGGTTGCAAACCATAAGACAGTAACAAAACCATTAAAACCAAGCAACAGACGCAGTATGGATTCCTATAAGAACCATCAAAAGTTTTGTGCTTCTTCCATGCAGAAATGAGTAGTAGGTGTCTGCTTAGTTGAGCAAAATTTTAATTTGTACGTCTTGTGCTTTTGGAATGGCTTCTGAGGGGCAACAGATGTCTGATAGATCCCTAATGCTGTTTATTACTTGACACACGACAGCTTCATTTTAGCTCAGGCTTAAAAGGAACTAAACATTATGGCAATACTTCCTTGAAATACTGTTATTGGGGTTGTGTGACTTCCTCCTTTTTTGGCATTTTTCAAATAATGGACTTTTGCCTAATATTTCCCCCCCATTCTGTGACTTTTTCTTATTGGTCTGAGAACACCGATGGAGAGAGAGAGACAACAATTATTTTGTTCTCTTTTAGGAGATAAATAATATTTAATTTGTGTACTCAATATAAGGAAAGACTCAGCTTGACCATACTTTGAGTAATCATTAAAATATGAGTCTGGAGGCCTACTTACCTGAGAGCTCAGCCATTGCCTAAGCACATGCCTTTGCAGAAAAAATAGCAAATACATCCATTTTTGCATCCAAAAATTAAATATAATTGCACATAATTATAAGTAATCACTCTGGAGGGTTTGCTTAAAGCATGTGATACTAGCTGAATTTGAGCCTATGAAGAAATGTGGAGAAACCTCACTAGGTAAGACAGGATTTGCTCCAGAAGATTGGTGCTGTTTTTGTAATTCTGCACACTATGAACACTTAAGTCCCACAAATGGGAGAGTATAGAAGCATGAGAAAGAGGACTTGGTTTTGGAGTTTAACCCTTATTTTTCTGTACTCATGTTAATATGTTTGCACATCTTTTTGAGAAGGGCCTTTTTTGTGTGCAAAAGCCATTGCAATATCAGTGTTGTACGGAGGTGAATGGGTGTGCAGCTGTAGAATATGAATTATTAGAGATAAGGCTCAGCTTTCAATATCTGTTTCTATAGAAATGACAAATAGCTGAACTTTGCTTACCATGCCCATGTCCTTTCAAAGCCTGGTTGTTGTTGTTTTTTTTAAAAATGCTGTCTTTGTTGGGATATGACCTTTTTGAATTCCATAAGTTTTCTCTGATTCTAGAGTGAAAATGAATTGCTTATTCCTCTTGGTTTTAGATATGTCTTTTTTGGTAGCAAGATAAAAGGAGCAATGAAAGAATGAAAAAATGTTAAGTAGAATTGAAATGATATGAGTCTTGATTTCCTTCCTGGAAAGGGAGGAAGCAGATGAATACATGGATGGATGTGAAACATCCAAGTTAATTTTTCTTGTTTGATGGCTGGAAAGTAAAACTGAGAAGAGAATTGTTGTTTTTTGCAATATCCTTACGTTTGTGTGATTAAGACATGGTGGAATTTAAAACTGTGTAGAAGTATATTATAAATATTCATTGTGGATATTATGATAGTTAAATCAGCATCTCGTATAGCCTGTTTTGTAAATGAGTGGTATAAGAGGTAGATAGAGCTATATTATGGGATTGGGGTCCTTGAGGAAATCAATGCATTTCTTCCTTCCCTAGCTATTGGACACTTGGCCCTTTCTAATAATACCTGCCACTGAAAGGTAAACATGACTTGTTAAAGGCTGTCTTAACATAAAATACTAAGATACGGGTAGTCCCCAGCTTATGACCATTCATTTAGTAACCATTTGAAGTTACAATGGTGCTGAAAAAAGTAACGTGCAACTGGTCCTTGCACTTAAAACCGTCACAGTGTCCCCATATTGAAGGGTGTAGGAAAACTATTTGTACAATATTGGCAATGAGAAACAGGTTTAGAAACATACACTATGTAATACATTATTGTTATACTTTCAAGTGCTGTAAACAGCTTTTTTTTTCTTAATTCTGCTCCCCAGATAACTTACAAAATACAAATGTATGGTGACAGGATGGTTCAAATAAATATAGTTGGTTTCTACACACTAAGCTAAGAATGTAATTTATCCCATTCAAGATGCAGTATTTATTTTATAACTCTTGTGGGGGAAATGTAACTTCTTTTAAATCACAATTTTTTTTTTCTCAGGTTGTCATATGTGAGTAAACATTTGTTCAGGATATGAATTGATTGATTGTGTCTTTATCAGAAAAAAAAAGGAAGTCCAGCAATATACCGCTTTGGTTTTAGAGAAGATGTGGCTCGAAAAATACTTCCAGATTTGATTGATTTCAAGTTATTCTGGGTTAAGCTTGGTAACAGCATTTTCTCTGTGTGTATTCTTTCTTGGTGTCCAAGTGCTGTGGCTTGTTTAGAAAAGGGGCTGAGCTGTTTTCTAATTAATGGCTGGGTCTGCAGTGGCAAACTTCCCAGTCAATGTGGTCCTTTTTTTTTGTCTAAAGATTTTTTTTGGAAAAACCTGTTTGTTGGCAGGCGTGAGGGAGGCAGAGAAGGAAGATAAAGTGTAATGCTGAGGCCAGCTGGCTGCCTTCACCAGTACTGTCCTGTAATCCTAAAAAGCGAAATGAACTAGGATTGCGCTTCCGAACCCAGCTTAAACTGGATAGTTTAATGACCGCAGTGACTCCTGTATGATTAAACTGCAAGAAATGGGTGTTAATTGAAATAAACCCTTTCAGGCTAGTTGAAAATGTCTAAAAAGCTGTTTTTGATCAGAGTAAGTCAATCTCCTGAAAGTACGTCAGCGGTTTTGGAAAGCAAGTTCTCTGAAGTGTCAGAGTATTTCAAGCTGCAGCATGGCCCTTCCCAAGCTGGTGCTTTCCAGATGTGTAAGATTTCAGCTTTGATAACTCCCAGCAAGCATGGCTCTTTGGAAAAATTGGCAGCTTTGGTAGGTACAGGTTTTAAAACACTGTTTTAAACCAAAGACTGTTTAAGTGTAAACAAGCCATGGTTCTTTCTCCACAAACTCAAGAAAGCAGAATGTGCTTCTGAAGCCCTTACTGTATTTCAAGACTTTTGATTGGGCCTGAAGTCCTTACTGAAGTCCGGTTCTCCTTCTAGGCCTGTTTGTAATCTGATCTATAACTACAGCTGAATAAGATAAGTGTCCATGGAGAGGCCAGGACACAGACTTGAGGGAACTGGTAGAATTTTTTTCACTATTTCTTTGCAGTCGAAAGATAAGTGTTATCATGGGCCTAGTCCATATGGCTTTTCCCTCCCGTGAATTACAGTATTTTTAAAATTTTATGTGGAGGGGGCATGCCAAAATTGTGCAATCCCTCCTAGGCTGAAGAAGTACATTTTATACTGCGGGCAAATGTATTGGTGTAAAAAAACAATGAACGAGGCAGGTGGCAAAAGTCTGTCATTCAACTAAGTGAAATTCCATATTTCCTTTTTTTCCTAGATGTGGTGAACTTTAAGTTCACAGCATTTTATTTCTCAGACACAGCATAGTTATCAACCAGAATTAAAAAGAAAAAAATCTTGGCATGTTTTGTCACTCCATCCAGCAACCTTGTTGATATTTCCATGTATAGATTGCTTTTGAGTTCAAAATGTGATAGCCATGGGTAACTTTCTTAAGAACTCTTAATGCAATTATATTCACAGCAGCTCACTCATAAATGTAAAGCTTGCAAATACCTAAAGTGCAACAAGGGCCCGCCATACCATCTTAGTAAAGAAGTACTATGGGATGTCAAAGTATTAGGACTAGGAAACCAAAATCATAAATGCTAGTGCTACTTTTATTATATGGCTACACTAACAATAATCTCCCTTTATCTTCATGAGAATAGGCAGGGTCTTATCTGAGATATTTGCTTGGAATATAGTTTTGCCCCAGATTTAGATTTCTTTTATTTCCCCATTGTCTTGGTAGCAGTTCTTCCTCCTGTGCTTAAGGTTATGCACATTACAGAGTCTTGGACTGAACAAATGAATAAAAGTCCCTGTTTTCCTGAAGGAAACCAGGAATGTCACTGTTAGGGAACCATCAGATACCAGAGCTTCATACCTTTCCAACTACGGTATGCTAGAATGTGGTGGCAAACTCACCAATAATTGGAAAGGATTCAAATGATAATTTGTTTTCAAAGCTAGTAGGTTATATTGATACCAATAAAAGAGAATATTTATAGCTCCAGGTTGAAATGAGGGGTTCTTGGTGCCCTGGAGCTTGATTGCTTCATTGCAGACCTACTTTGGGTAATAAAATGTCTGCAAGAAAACAACCAAGCTCAGAGAGCACCAAGGAGGTTATATTGAGACACATTTGCACCAAAGAATTCACAGCAAGAACTTCAAGGTTATACCAATCTTAAGTAGTCAAGGTCCTTTGGATACAATTGGTGGGAGTTGTGGGAGTGTTCGGCGTTTGCATTTTTTCTTGTTTTACTTAATAGAATGGAGAGAAAGAAAAATTTGAATAAAATATGGAATAATAAATTTTTTACAAGAGGATTTTTCTTGCTTATATCAATGTATTATATGTATAAAGTTTTACACATTTCAATAAAAGATATTTCATTGTAAGTATCCATAAATAAGCTGTATCTAATAATCTGATATAAAAAGTTGATCAAAGCAGTACAAATATGCGAACATCATAGAATTTCAATTCCCTTTGAATTTCAAAGGGAACAATTTGCAACTGATGTCACTAACAGGTCAAGTTGGGTGGTGTGAGGGGGTGGGGTGGGAGATCAAAGTGTGAGCACACTATACTGCAGGAACATCATTTGAAATCCAGTGGGGCAACTTTCATATGAAGGTGGTGTCAAACAGTTAATTGTTATTTTAACACAGTGAGATTGAGTAAATTGTGAAGAAAGAAATGGAGGTAAGAGAGACAGGGATCACTCATAAAGGGCACACATTTTGTTAAGGATTATGTGGAATAATTAACAAAACATTCACAGAGCAATTAAAAGTGTTAGTTCTAATTTTGCCACAAGATATAGAAAATAATATGCTGGTATAAGAAATTTCAGAACTCCAGGCATAGAACTAATTGTAATTATATTCAGGTTCTTTCATTATACTTAGGTTATCCTTCCAGTGAATTTTGTCTGAAGGACTATAGGCTGATGACAGCTGTAATTAATACTCCCTTACTGTGTCCTCTCTGTGAATTTTTAAAAAAAAATAGTGCATGTATTAATAATGTTAGAGTAGAAATGGTCAAATGATTAAAATGCTGTTTTGTTTCCATCTCTTGTAAGCTTAGTGTCATAAGCTGTCTAGGCTAAATTCTTCTCTGCTAGCTTCATTAGTTGACAGATTATGTCCCGTAAGGTTGGTGCTTAGTAAACACATAGATTTTTTCCAGGATGATCTATTCTCAACAAGGTCCTTTAGATCTTCCATGGCCACTATAATTGGGTTCATCCAACATGCAACTGGTCTTTCTCTTCCTCTCTTTCCTCCCACCTTTCCCAGAATTATAGACTTCTCTAGAGAGCCAGATCTATGCATACTGTGTCCAAAGTATATATGCCTCAAATGAGATCTTTGCTGGGTATTGTAAAAGAATTTCTACATATACATATAGGTATTTATGTGCACATGCATATGCATGTACATGGAAAGGATAATTGAGACAAATCCTGGAATCTTTGAATTAAACTGTAGGCCAAGGGTGGCCCCCTATTTTCACTTTTTTTTTTTTTTAAAGAAAAGGGACTTTGTAAAGGATACATGCATCTATTGTTTGTGATTATTCTTCATTTTTGGAAAACTGCTTTTCATTGTGGACGTTTTACAGCTTTCACTTTTAAAGTCTGAGAAGTGGTGTGTATAGGATGTAGTCCTCGACTTATGATCACAATTGAGCCCAAAAGTTATGTTGTTAAGTGAGAATTTGTTAAATGAGTTTCGTCCCATTTTACAACATTTCTTGCCACAATTGTTTAAGTGAATCACTACAGCTGATAAGTTAGCAACCTGGTTGTTAAGTGAATCTGGTCTCCCCATTGACTTTGCTTGTCAGAAGGTTGCAAAAGGGAATCACATTGACCCTGGGACACTGCAACGGTCATAAGTATGAACCAGTTGCCAAGCATCTGAATTTTGGTCACATGATTATGGGGATGCTGCAAAGGTTGTAAGTAGCTGTGAAAAACGGTCAGAAGTCACTTTTTTCAGTGCCGTTGTAACTTTGAATGGTCACTAAAGGAACCGTTGTAAGTCGAGGACTACCTGTACTGTGCACGCTTTCAGTCTTTTAAGAAGCTGAAAATCACGCCATTGATCTTATTTTTGTCCCAAAACAATGGCAGATAAATGTAGGCTGAGTTTATGGCTTAGCTAGCACTTGGGTTTCCCATACCTAAGTCCATTATTCTAACTCCCAGACTTTCTTGCAATAAGTATGAGCAGGGCTACAGTTACAGCTGAAAAGAGAAAGCAACACCTTGCCAAACAAGGAATCAGAGCAACTACTGTATTAATATAAAAGACTCTATTTCAAGCTTTAAAGCCATAGCCCCCTTCTCCTCCCCACCAATGCTGGCCAAAAAGCAGTCAGGTTGGGAGATAAGATTATAAGTGCTTCCTGTTGTCTTCACTATTGAAGAAATTGCTTTGCTTAGAAAAGCATCTAATTACCCTTCTGCAGGCCTACAAGAATAGATTTTTTTTACTTAAATGCTGTATATACCATTCAAGTATTTACATATAAATTGACCTCTTATGGAGATAAATGGCATCCTGGGACCACTTATTTCTCTTTTGCGGAAAAAGTAATCTGATGCTACAAAAGACGAAGAATATTAGCAAAGCAATGGTTATTTGAGGGGAAATATTTGAATATTAACTAAAGTTGGATTACAGAAATTACTAACTGATATCTTTGCTGCAATATGACTGGATGGAACATATGTGGCAAGGATGAGGGAGGAGCAGAAGGGAAAAGTCAGATAAAGTGGATGGATTGAGTTCAAAGAGATTATAGGAAAGCCTTTGGAAGAGCTACAACATATTAAAAAGAGGGTAAAATGATGAATAATTTTCAATATAGTAATCATGAATCAAAACATATTAGCCCTTAATTTTTACTTGCAAACATGCCAGAAATTTAACAACGTTCAAGGATCCATCTTGCTTTGTTTCACTTATTCTGATTTACTTAAAATCAAGGCTATACAAGATTCAGGAATTCAGGAATAGAACATTCTGAAGAACTCCAGAACATTCTGCTTCCCCTCTGGAGTACGCCAGTCAGACCACATTATTATGGGGGCGATTTCCCTAAAGTAAAACTAGTTTGAGGTGTTCCAGGTGTAGCATTCTAGTCTAAAGCATTGTCATCTTGAATCAACGAAGAACAACCCTGTAAGTTGGGTTGGGCTGAGAGAATGACTGGCCCAATGTCATTCAGCTAGTTTTCCTATTTAAGAGAGGACCAGAACTGATGGTCTCCAGTCCAGCATCTTAATCACTATACCAATCTGACTCTCAATTTTGTTATGTAAAACAGGCTAGCAAATCTTGCCACCCAATCCAAAAACAACTGTGAGAAGATAGATTCATGTAAACATTGTAAGTACTTTATTCTATTGTTGGGTTTCAAAGCTGGCAAGAGGCTATAGGCATTTGCTAACCTTTTCTTAGGATAGGCTCGCAATGTACAGGCTACGTGTGCAAATAATCATTGGTTCTGTCAAATTATCATTATTTAGTGCAAGTGAAGGTCTTCTGAGTCCTACAGTAAGTAGCTAAATGCACTGCTTGGTAATTACTCCCTTTTTATTTTCAAAATTACACAAAAATATTAAATTCCTAGAGACTTCTATAACTTAGGAACTGCCTTTGCTCAAATGATTATCTCCTCTTAAAGTGATACCTTTCGTATGAAGATATGCACATACGTGTGTATGTATTCACACATTGACTAAGCAATAATCTGGGTTGCTTGATTTTGACGCTTGAAGATTGTAAATCATAATTTATAGCACAGGGCAATATTTTAATTCATTTATTAAGGATATTAATATGGTTGCCCAACTCATGGTGACTCCAGGTGACAAAAATAAGATCTCAAATACAAAACCCAATATAGTCCCACCTCCCTTATGGCAACATTCAGACAAAACACTTGATGGGCTTTGTATCAGCTTTGTATCCTAAGATCTGCGGACAAAGCCATGTCTTAAGGGTCTTTTGAAAGAGTGTCAAGGTAGGATCCATTCTTATCTCTGTAGGGATAATGTTCCATTGAGAGCACAGAAAAAGGCCTTTCTTCTTGGTCCAGTAAATGTACCTCCTTAATGGAGGGGGGGGTCTCATAACATACCCTCCCTCCATGATCTGGTGCTTGGGTAGATGTAACTGGGGGGGAAAAAGGTTCTTCAAAAAACCTGGTCATAAGTCACCCAAGACTTTAAAGGTGATAATCAACACCTAGAAACAATTCAGCAACTAATCCAGCTTCTGCAAGGGGGGTGACACATGTGGGAATTTAGACTTGCGCAAAACCATGTTGGAATGGTTTTGAATGAATATGTGGTTCCAGCTCATCTATCAGCCAGTTCCTGAAACCATGACTAACTAAGTTATGACTTATTACAATTGTGAACCTGTTCCATATCTCCCTATATAATCTGTACATAACCTTGCATTGTTTATGGCATAAAAGAATTCTGGATAGCATGTTGACTCCCTGACAGTATTTCATCCAAATATCGACTTTTCTCTGCTTTTCTATCATTAAAGTATAGGCAATTATCAAGGCATGATGATTTCCAATTTTTCTATAACCTTCTCTGGTCTAAACACCATGCATCAGTGACCAATAAATATATCAGAATGAAAAATTTAAACTTTTACCTTCCCGATAAGCATGGAAAGCAACCTGGACATTGTTATAATGTATATAGATAATAATAGAAACAATCCAACATGTTGGAATTATAGTTTTGAAAAAAAATGTAGCCAAGTAATTTATTCTCTTATGTTTAGGGATGAGTGTGGATGTTCAAGTATGTTACTGTTTGTATGTTAAATTTTTTAAGCAGATGTTTGCAGCTGACATTTGTTGCAGTTTTCAAATACTCTGCAAGTCTTAAGGCAATGTTTTTCAACCTTGGGAACTTTAACATGCGTGGATTTCAATTTCCAGAATTCCCTAGCTAACAAAGCAAGCTGGGGAATTCTGGGAGTTGAAGTCCACACATCTTAAAATTGTCAAGGTTGACACATACCACTCTAAGCAAACTTTGATTTTTTGGAGAATTGCATATAATAGATCCAAAGGGCCTCTTGAATATGGATAGGACTGGGGATCAATTGAAGTGTGGGAGAAGCAAACTGGATGAAATTAAGTAGCATGGAAGAGGCCATAATTGAATGACTGAGATAGCGGATCAAAAGATTTCCTAGCTATAGCCATTGAAAGAATATAAATGATATCTTCATAGAAAATACCAAGGCTTTTAAATAACTGGAAATTACTTTTTAAACCTCTATTGTCCGGAGTAAACTAAATGAAAACTGTAATTGGTAAGGCTTCTATGTAGTTCTGTGTTTTATTAGATGAGGGAATTACACAACTTCTTTTGAGTTTTGGTGCAATTTTTTTTTAAATATTATAGCCATTATGAAATAAAGCCCCGCCCCCTTCAAATTATAGTAGTCTCAGAGGATATGGTTACAGCACCAATGCACCATGATTTGAATAGTAAACAATCATATTTTGGACATTTTTCATTGCAACTTAGATATGTGCCTCTTTTTTGCCACATACAAATCTTCGGAAGATGAAGTTTATTTCTCAACAGTTGATACTGCATTACTTCAGATAGAAACAAACATAGCCAGTTTAAGTACTTGGTCAACAGAAATTACTAGACAACTTGCGACCAATTGGATCATTCTTTCAGAGGTATTTCCTTGCTAGATTCCCCAATGCCATCAACAAGAACTTTTAATCTTATTCTAATACCTTCACTGGAAAAGTAGATATAACTGCCTTGAAAGTAGCCCATACTGAACTGTGTGGAATAATCAAACATCAACACAGGAAATGTTTTATGACATTTTGTATTGTATCCCAAACTGTTTTATGATAATTTTTATGTATAAAATATAAAATTTGTCAAATTTCAATTCCATGAGAGTCATGGATCCCAGATTTGGACACCTTCTGTAAATTAGTCTATTTGAAGTAGTTTGTTTCACAAACTGTTACTCTATGATGTTGCTCTATGATTTTGGCCAGTGAAAGGTTATAGAACCAGAGTTTTAGTAGTATATAGATGGATGTCACCTTGTTTTTAATGAAGATCAACATCTGCTTCCTATCCTCCTGCCTTGGGTCACCTTTTTGATATCTTTAGAATATAATAATATAGCTTCCCTACTCTCTCATTGCATGTCATGAATATCCCTCTTCTTATTACACTGGTAAGAAACATCTGGCTAGATTTAGAACAAAATGCAAGCTAGCAGGTGCACAACACTCTGATTGCAAACTTTTTGCTACTATCTTAAAAATATATTTATTGGAAGCATACTGTAAAGTACTCTTGATGTTTATGCCATTTTGCAGCTACAGAAAAATGTCAAGTTGAACATTTATACCAAAACTCCTTGTGAATAGAATTTATTACAGAAAAAAGTGGCTGCAATTATAAGCCAGGTTTTTAAGGTATTCTGGCGGGTTTAAATGACCAGCATGCGGGTGCACACAGCCTTTTTCATTATAATTAGCTCCTTCCATAACAGCATCTAGCTAAATTGGATCTGGTTGTCCAAACCTGGTTTTTGATCCTTGTCAGAATTCAGAAAACAAGAACAAAGTGATATTTTTCATTCTAGCTTATAACTGGAGAAAGACACTAGGATCCTTAGTTTAGACCATATGTTGAACAAATCTTTCTTGGTTTGCATAGTTACCTACCCTACCAGGATAGAATAAATGAGCTACATACAATAACAAATAGGTTACTTACAATTAGTCCATTGTAAACATGACTAATGTATTAATAAATCCTCAAGGTCAACAGATTTATATAGGGCAGAAGCCGACAATATTCACTGAACTCCCTGGGTGTTTCCTAAATTCTCAAAACTGCTTTTCAGTCTGGATTTTGACTTCCATATTTCTTTGGTATTAGAAGGGGGTAGGGATAATCTCTTGCTGATTAATGTCTTCTTGTTTTTGCTCTCAGTTAGATGCCGAGATGAACCTTATGTATATTCAGGGGCTTAGGGAAGAAACAGTTGGTGTGTGTGAAAAGACAGCAGGGAAGCATTTCTCTTGTGATATTTTATAATTTATTGTGGATTTCCAATCTCTTCCATTTTAAAGGTTTGAATTTAAGGAAGGATTTAATCAGATGAATTCAGGAGCTAGGATTAAACAAAAAGACTTGTTTTGGGTCTTCTGGACTAGTGTCTGAAGCTGAAGCATTCTGACACAGATGCGGTGCCTTCCTTAAAATTGACTCACTGAAATCAAGTGGAGTGAAATTAGATTTGTGCAGATAGATTAAAATAAATATCTACACAACAGTAAAACTGTTTATGTACATTTTATTAAAAGTTTCACAAAGAACACTTTGTGAAAACTAACCCAAACTAATAAAGAGTAAAAGCAGCAAAAAAGGAAGGGAGGAAAGAAAAAAGAAAAGAAAAGAAAAAGTGTAGAAAAAGAGAACCAAAAGAAATAGAAAGAAACTTCTGATTTCTTCTGTATCAAATATCAGTATGATTACAGTATTAACTCTTACTCTAGGACGGAGTCCCCAACCCCCAGGATGAGGATTGGTACCTGTCTGTGGCCTGTTGGAAACCAGGCCATGCAAGCAATGTGCAAGCACACAAATCTTCATTTGCGCATGAATGGAAGTTAGGTTGGGCGTTTGAAACCATCCTCTCTCTACCACCATTGTGCTGCTGCTTCCTGTCCATGGAACTAGAAAGTTCGAGGACCGTTCTAGGATTCCAATAAAAGCTCACTTTTTCCCCGTTATCCAGTTTTTTTCATTGGTTTTTCATCAAAACCAAAAATGCAGTTTTTCTATTTTACGCAAAAACAACAAGGGGTTTTCAATCAGCTATAGATATAAATATAGGTATGGGTTTTTCTTAAATGGACTCCGGGGGATGGTAGAGGACAGGAAGGTCTGGAGGAACGTTGTCCATGGGGTCGCGATGGGTCGGACACGACTTCGCAACCAACAACAACAACAACAATGGGTTTTTCTGTAATCAAGTACTGTAAGTCTGAAAAAAAATCTGTCAAGTTCAGGATCATGGCCCTGGGTTACACAGGTAACCTAATTGCAGCCGGAGTATATAGCATAATACTTAATTCTGTTTTTTTTAATTTTGTTCTTATTTATGTTTTCATATTTTGTGTCATGTTTTATTGTAAACTGCCCAGAGTCACTTAGGCGAATTGGGTGGCATAGGAATCTCATGGATGAATAAATAAATAAATACTAACTTAAATATAGACTGCTAGATTTAATATGAGATGGGCAACACTATTACTACTGCATTGTATTAGTATTACTAATTACATACCGGTATTACTACAGTGTTATTACTAATACATCCAGTCTCAGTCTCCCTCTTGAGACTATAGACTCCAAACTCATGACTGAAGCTCTTGGCCTATTTGGAGACTCTCTTATTTCTTACCAATACTTTTTTCTTTCTTTTTTGCAAGGAAAGGGGGATCAGATGGTTGCCTGAAAGAGAATTTAGAAGTGAGCATGTTTTTTTAGGTGCTTTAACTGATTTGGAGTTCACTCGGGCAAACAGCTCCTAGTACCACCAGGGAAAAGCTATTTTGTTTATTTCTTAACACATTTTTGTGGAACTGGTTTTTTACCTATTAAAGTGCCAAGCCTGAGTGATCTTTCCCCGAACATATGGGAGCTTCAACTCCTGCTCTCAGTCAAGCATCCTTTAATGTCCCTTCTTTGCCATGCCAGTGGAGCGTGCTGCTTTCTACACAACTTTCTTGAGGAAAAAAATCTTTGGGGATTATCCAGAGACTCTCTTGGGCTTGTTTGCATTTCTGGCGATTCTTCTCAGGAGTCCTAAAAGAACCAGGGAAATTCTTTCACTTCTGCATCACTCATCGATTCTTGCCTGGAGGTTTGTTGAGAGTCCTTCTGAGGAAAATCTAATTTCACACCCAGAATTTTGGCTTAGCAAGCAGAGCTGACAAATTGTGCAAGGAAGGAAGTACATACCTTAAAAATTTCCAGGCATCTTACGGAGGCAGGCAGCAGATCAATGTAATACATTATTCTTTATTATAAATGTAAAGATTGAAGCTCTGGAATAGCATGCTGTTTTTCAGGGTGTTGGAGCATATTGTTGCCTGAGTGACTTCATGCAGAGCTTGACTCAAACAAAGATCAGCATAAGCTCCAGAACCAGTTGGACAAAGGACAAGTTTATGAATGAAATCCAGCTATAAAAAGGCGGATTGTGTGATTTTTGCTTGGAAATGTGGATAGGCAAAAATGCTAGAGAAATAAATGCTTGGTCTAGAAATCAGAAAATGCATACTGTACATTGCAAATGCAGGGCCCTTCTGTTATAGAAGCATAGGTGGGGCAAGAGAAGGCAAGGCAGATATATAGATTGCTTAAGCATGTTAGTTTCATTGCTGATTTCTGTCCATAAAATAGGTTTAGATGTATCTACCAATAGGAGAAACTTCAAAGTACAAGGGACAGCCAAACTTTATACATAATCTATTAACTGAGCTTTCGTGATGTGGCTAGATGGTGACATGATGAAATTTCAATCTTTATACATAAAGGAACTGATGCTTCCCAAAGTCTAAAATTTTTATAATCCAAGCATTGTCTTCATGCAAGACACTTAAATTAGTTTAATTTGTGGCACCCTGAAGAAATTCCTTAATTGTTTATTGATAGCATTATTTTAATTACTAGTAAGTTTTATACTGTATATTGACTTGATCTTGTATCTTGCTTAGAGTAATTAAAAATAAGTGAGGCCTGCAACTGAGGTTACTTGTATTATGTAACACATGTATAAGATAGTATTGCACGTTATGCAAGACCTTGAAGATCAAGTATATCACGGACAGCATTGTACTATCCTCAATGAGGTAAGCATAGTACAGGCATAACTGCAATCAGATGATTCTCAGATACTCCGAATGTCCAGCTTTCTGTACATTAGTAGTGTAGCAAGGATCTCTGGCATGGCAACATTAGAATGATTGCTCTTCTAAGAGTGAATGAATGATACTTTATTTTGTTGATATATCAATAGCATTTAGACTTATATACTGCCCAAAATGCTTTATAGCACTCTGGGTGATTTACAATAGTAGTCTCCAACCTTTTTTGGTGCCAGGGACTGGCTTCATGGAAGACAATTTTTCCATAGACTGGGGGATGGGGGAATAGTTTTGGTTTCACTAGCTCACCCACCATTCACCTCCAGCTATGTTGCCCAGTTCCTAACAGGTCATTGACCAGTACCGGTCCCATCGCCTGGAGGTTGGGGACCCCTGGTTTACAAATGTCACCATATTGCCCCCAATAATCTGCTACCATTTGGATCAGCTACCACAAAGAGAACCATTACCGGGGAAGGGCTCTTGACTTTGGTAGTACAGTTTGGTAGTATTAGAATGGCTTTAATGGCCGCTCAGGCATGGAGGCACTCTAGTTTAAAAATGGTCATTTATCCAAATGGTGCAGGTTAGGTTGCACTTGAGAGCACTTGTGTTCCTGAATGAGAACTTGGACTATTGCTACTAAATTCAGCAGCAATACTCTCTTTATAGATCTTTCCTAGACATCTGGAAGGTCACCGAAGGGAACAAATCAGGAGAAGTGTTTGCTCTGCTCTAATTAGACTCCTAACATTGGAATAAAGGAGACCTGTTGTCTTTTCTTGGAAAAATATCTGAAAAATATAGCCCAAATGCACCATTTCCCTTTTGGCATAGAGATAAGATATTGTCAATATGGATCATATCTTGTCTTCAGGCAGATTAGCGTGAGAACTATCATTAATTCCAGATGACCCAAGACTTCCAGAATAGACTGGATTCAGTTTGCATGTTTAAATTTACTGAAGTTAACTCAAAACTTATGGTAGCCACATTCTTCCTGGGATTCCTTCTAGTATTGTATGTGTGTATTCAATCTGTTAGTGATCAAAGATTCTGTAGTGATATTTTACAAACGACAGAAAGCTGTTTTAGAAAATGAATGTCTATAAGTTGTTTTGAGGTCGGAGTAGAAATCTGTTAGGGACGTGCAGCTGCCAAGCAACTTGTTCAGCTTCTTTGTGTGTTGTTTCTTCAACCAGAGGCAGTGAGACATTTTTCTTGCTGAGCCCAGAAGAAACGACACTTACATGTAGCTATTTCTAACTACTGTGGTCTGAATGTATATATGTGCTTCAGTGTTGGATTACAACTTTCTGGAAATAAACTCTGGGGCCTGTTTTTTTTTTTTAGTGTTAACAATAGCTGTGTTTCAGCAGCATTGGTGTCAGTAATATGGGTCCGTTAATGTAAATCAGGGATGAACATTTTGATGAATCTCTAATACTAAATAATCACCTTTCTGAAAGAAGAAGGAACTAGGCATCCGTAAGGAGAAAAGTTCTAGAAACTATATGCAGTAGTTATTGCATGTTCTGAAATAACCAAACAATTGGCTTATTTTTCTCCTCCACTTTGATAACATGACAGTGTTTGATGTCCTATTGAAATTTCTCCCCTGCCTTTAAATCAAATTTTCTTTCAGAGAAATACTCCGCATTGTGGATATAGAAAGTAGCTCTCTATAAATTCTATTTATTAGCGGGTGTGGGGTTGTCCCATTTAAGCTGACGTTGGGCAGTTCCAAATAAGACTGGAATTGTCCTACTTTATTTACAAGGAGTTAAAAATGAGAACATGTTCCCTTTGTAACTTAACTTTCCCTACTATTTTATTCCTCATTTTGGAGGGAGAGATAGAGTTTCTTTCTCCATTGCCTCTATGAGTTATGAGAGCCAAATATTGTCAGGAACTCATAGAAGTTTCCAGATCCTATGTTCACAAACAAATAGGAGAGATAAATGTACTTTTGGTGATGTACTGTGCATCATTATTGATTTGGTTTAACCTTGCTTATCTGGAGTACAGTTTTATGAGTATACGTCTTCGCCTTACTTCACTGTTTTTTTTTTTATTTTGGTTATTTTCATTGAAAGTGGTGCCTTAAACTATATTCTGGATGAATGGATTACAGATTAAACAATTGTACAGAACCAGTAAATCTATATGTCAGTCCTGGGCAGAGCTCCAATTTTCTGAATACTGTTTCCCATCATAGCCAGTAACAATAACAGTACATGTCTGTAGAGATTCTCAGTCATCCAGGTCATGATTGTTCCAAAGGATGCTTTTTTAGGAGACAACTGGACTTCCTTGTTTTTTCTCTGAGGACGTTTTGCTTCTCATCCAAGAACAACTGAAGAAGCTTCTTAGATGAGAAGTGAAACGTCATCAAAGAAAAACAAGAAAGTCCAGTTGCCTCCTAAAAAAGCACCTTTGGGAATAACAGTACATCTGTATTGTCTATGGTGGGAATCAGTATTAAGAAAATTGTACATAGACGACTTTGTCTATATTAACCCAGAATGTAGATTTAATTTTGTTTATTGAAATATCGCAAATGTGACTTCGCTTTAGGCTCCAGATTGAACTGATGACCTGGAAAGCTAAATTAAGTAGGAGCCTTTTCAAGCTGACCTAGCTGTTCTATAAAAGAGTCCATTGTATTCTGTGTGGAACTTGAGAAGAGATTTGGACCCCTTTGAGAGGCTGTGCTCTTTTGCATGCAATTTTATCTATATCAGATTCTGTGTCAGTGAGTGTTAAAGAGGCTGTGTTGGAGAAAGGTAAAACTCAGCATCTCCCACAGACTGTAAAAAGTGAGTAATGGTATGTCCATTGCTATTACTCTTTATGTTGAAATGGGAAAAAGAGGTATGCATAGAGTGCTTGCAGGAAGTATACATACATATACAAAAGGGTTCCCTTGTTACATCCTGAACAAACAGGATCATTAAAAAAAAACCCACAGGGGATTCTGTCCATTAGAAATATATCTTTCTGGTATATGGTCTGGACCACCCCCACTCTACTGGCCTTCCGGAAGGCCGTGAAAACCTGGCTCTTCCGGAAGACTTGGATCTAGATTGGCGGGATTGACTGGAATGTTACCATATATACTCGAGTATAAGCCGAGCT
>JANHJO010006408.1:0-10649 GCA_032468235.1 Pseudoxyrhopus heterurus | reverse complement strand
GAAGGGAGGGAGGGAGGGAGGGAGGGAGGAAGGAAGGAAGGAAGGAAGGAAGGAAGGAACCAACCCAGTTTAATAATGTAGTTCTCCAGCCTATGGCATATGTGGTTGGATCACAATGAGTAGGATCTAAATATTTAATTGTAAGACAAGGTGGACAGCCATTTCATAACTGATAGACACAGTTCCCATTTTCAGGGAAAGTGAGGGCTATAGCAGATGGGATAATAAAGCACATGGAAAGGGACAGTGGTATGTAAGCTGATATTTTTCCCGATTTGGGGGTTGGGTTTGAGGGATTTTCTTTGTAAAACTACCTAAGGTTTATTTTAAGTTAGATCCTGGGCATTTCCTCCCTCAAAAAGTTTAAAGAATGAACTACCAGTTGTCAGAAATTGTAGTCAAAGTGACTGAACACATACATAAAAAAGGAAGTGGGGAAATATTTGATAGGATAGGATAAAGTATATTGCATGTTTATATATAGTTGCAGGAAAACTTTCTCCTAAATATTAATAACAAAAAACAGACACTATAAGGTAGCAATACTGAAAGAAACTTCACATATACAAATAACAAACGGGAAATTACATATTTATTACAGGGTAGGGGGAAGTCTGGCATTACATACAAGTTCCCAGGATCCAGAGAGTTTTCTCCATCTAGGAAAAGCAATGGTTTTATTACAGTGGGACACTGATGCC
The DNA here is from genome assembly GCA_032468235.1 of Pseudoxyrhopus heterurus. Classification (NCBI taxonomy): domain Eukaryota; kingdom Metazoa; phylum Chordata; class Lepidosauria; order Squamata; genus Pseudoxyrhopus; species Pseudoxyrhopus heterurus. The sequence continues at coordinate 9,948 of JANHJO010006408.1, read as the reverse complement.
ATAGGCAACTATACAAGAACACGATGAGAGATACTGCAAATTAAATGCAAAACACCAACCTTTGATTAAAAGGAGGCCGGTGAACGAAGTGTTGGAAGGAAAATCCTCCCAACAGAAGTAAACGCCTCCAACTGAAGAGTTCTCAGAACTGAGCTGGGACGAATTCCTTTAAAGAGTTCTCTTCCCGTATCACCACCGCCCAACAGATTATTCTCTTCAAAGCATAGCAGGGCCGTCGGGGCGGCTGAGGCCCCGTTTCCATGGAAACCATAACGGTTGGCACGTCCCGAAAGCCTTTCCGGCAGAGAACAGGTGCTCCGGATTCTTGTGACCGCCTGTAGCTGCATCCCAGCCACGAGACGCCGTCTCTCCGCGAGTCGTCGTTGCATTACAACATTGGATTCCGTATTGTTTGTTATATAGTGGATAGCCAAAGCAGTAGAGTCAAAATAGATGTCAGCAATGGGGAATAGCGGATGTCAAAGCAGTATTATTTTCAGTCATTGGCCAGTGGATAGCACTTTGATTCAGTCGGCAGCAGTATTTTGTGCTCGGATTTGATGTACTTGGGTTTTTTAAAAAAATAAAATTAATACCCTGGTTTTCTTCTTAAAGAAGGACAGGAGATAAATCTTAAAATAAGTACAACATATTGTTAAAGTGTCCTACTTTTTTGGATAGTGTCAAATATTTTTACTAGAAATTTGTTAGTTATAGTCCAGGACATATTTATATGAAGCTGGATGCAATGCATACTTAAAGCCCTACCACTAGTTGTTTTCCTACTGCACTGGCTTTTCTTCCTAATATATTCTTTGTTTACTGACTATATAGATCACTTAATCTCTTCTATCAGGCAATACCCAAGTCGGCTGTCCAAGAAAGAGTAACAGGGAAGATCAGTTCTGCCTGAACTGGATATATGTGTACATAAGTAAATAATAAAAATAATAGGTTACAGACAGTAGATATGAACATCCTTTAGTGCAGAGGACTACAACCAGATAATATCCAGATTCATTTAAATCCCACTGCATCCATGATGCCTTATAGTTGATAATTCAAATTTTAAATCTTCTGAATAATGATTAAATATTATATAAGAACATTATTCTTTTAAAAGAATCTTATTATCTTGTAAGGTTTTCAATATTTCTCTTCCTTTCTTTGCACCAATAATAGTACAGTCTTCTGAGAGAGAATCCGACTGAGTTCACACATTATGATGTTAAATCATAACATAGCTGTGTTGTGTGAACCCAGACAATTAAGTTTGTAAAAGAGTGTATGGTTTTTCTGTGATGGACAAAAACATTCAAATAAGATTTTATTCAATAAACCATTGTTTAAAGAAACAGCTTAGCAGAACCTATTCATTGTGATCTATGGGGCTTACTTATAATAAATTGCATAATTGTGTACTATTGAGTTGGATTCAGCTCCTGGTGATTGTGTGGACAAATGCTTGCTATCAATGTTTTAATAAAAACATTCTAATAATTTCTTTGGTCCTTCCCTGTATTTCTTGCATTTCAATTATACATGTCCTTGTAAGGAAAGGTTTTTTTTAATATTAATATCATCAATGACCAGACTTCCTTTAGTCTTACCAAGTCATCATCTCTAGGTCTACTTTTAGAAGTTCTGTACTATAATTTCATTTTCAGTACTGTTTCAGTAACTAGAGGGGTGCTTTCCAACTTTTCAAATCTAAATTTAAATGTCACAGCCATGTTCCTGGAGTTTTCTTGTCAATGATACAATAGCAATAGCACTTAGACTTATATACCACTTCTTAGTGCTTTACAGCCCTCTCTAAACGGTTTACAGAGTCAGCATATTGCCCCCAACAATTTGGGTCCTTATTTTACCCACCTCGGAACGATGGAAGGCTGAGTCAACCTTGAGCCTGGTGAGATTTGAACTGCCAAATTGCAGGCAGCCAGCAGTGAACAGAAGTAGCCTGCAGTACTGCACTCTAACCACTGCACCACCACGGCTCAAAAGTGGCTTGTTTTTGCAATGGGTTTGATTTGGGGGTTCCTATTCCTAAATGGTTTGGCTATCCTTATGCCAATCAGAGCTCCATTTGCTGTCACCCCTGATGTGGATTATTCTTAGCTTTCACCTTCCTGTTTTGACTTTTATTTGCAAGATGATTCCACCTGGAGCTCTTATGCTCTCCAGAATCACTCTCAGGTTACTGGAGAACTACCAAGCCCTCCCACAAGTTAGTAACCCTCAGACAGAAAACTGTTAATTGCAGAATTAAAGTCTCATCATCCCTTTTTATCATCCTTCACTTTTAGATAAATTTCCTTTTTATTATGTAGCAAGTACATCTGTAAATCATTTATTCAAATGGCTCGCCTCTGAGAGCTACAAATTAGTAATGCTTTTAAAATAATCACATACAAATTTTTTAAATTACTTCTGTAATTCAGAGAATGAAAGCTCATTGTAATTATTTGATAGGTTATTTTTAGTAACATTTGCCAAGCTATCTCTTCCAATTAAGAGATAAGAAACTCTTGGTACTTTATTTGGAAATATGGATAAACTGCATGGCTAATTTAATGCTTCTCGTATATCCACGTACTTTCAAATATTTGTTTCTGTTTGCTTAGTGCCTAAAAGTATGTTTAAGACACTTTAGGTAATTCTTGATTATCAAATTCTGGAAGAACTGGGAAAAAATCCTAGTGAACATGATAGGAACAAAATTATTAAGGAACTATATTTCTGATGTAAAATGTCATAGGCCATCTAGTAGCAGTGTCCTAGGAGGTGAATTTAGGATTGGGTTTTGAAAGGTTATAGACAGATATGATCTGGGGATGAGATTTCAGCTGCAGTGATATGTGCTTTGGCCAGCATGCCAACCTTGGAGAGGGTCATCATAGGCACAATAATCCATCTATAGTAATATCCAAGTCACATTATGAGCTCTGCTACATGAGAAACTTAAAGGATGCAAGCCATTCCCAACAGAAGATTAGCCCAGTCTGTCAATCATGTATGCCACTATCATATGTAGTAGGTCACAATCTGTGGGTTGGAAATCCCTGGGCATAGTGGGGGACTTGGATTCATAAATAAAAAAAAACAAAGGATGGAAGAGAAGTGAAGGAATGTGTGCTCCTCCCAAGCAATAATACTGGGGGGGGGGGACACTCTTCTTGATGTTTTTTAAACTGCTGTATTATTGGACTGTTCGTACCATGTGATCTCAGGTTGTAACAGGTGCTGGGTGTACCTCTAAAACGTTTCCTGAACAAAGGTGAGTACATTGTGTGGCTGCCTCTGGAAAGCATATGGAAACTACTAGCAAATCAAAATATTCTTCCTCCCAAGATTCATGAGGCATCTATGTTTTAAAAGTAAAATATTTCTAGTGAAGCTTGACTGCAGGGGCATGTCCATATTGTTTTCTTGGCAACAGTACGTCCATAACATTTTTTCAACTTACCACTATAGTCTTCAGTGTTGATATTTACAGAAGAATCCTATGTACAGTAGTGCAGCTAAATAGATCCAGTTCTTCTTAGCTTCCAATCTGGGCATGGTCAGGCAGGTGCAGCCAAAGCTTACACATTAAGCTTGTGTTAATGATTTGCCTCTTGACATAAACCTTCCCGATATCAATGCTGCATTTGTCTTTCATCTCATTTTTCATCTTCTCTTCCTCACTTTTAAAACATGAATTGTTTATAGTTTAATTTTAATCATTCTTTGGGAAACATTTTGAGATTGATAACTATGGGAGTGGCATATAAGCATAATGCATAATAAATAAATGGTGCTTTTCTCTGCTGGAGTTCAAATGATGCAGCATCTCCCTCCAAGGTGATATTGGGGATTCCCACCTCTCATTTAGAGAACCCAGTAAAGTTTCAAAACAACTTTTGTCATCTCTGAAATATTTGAAAAATCTGCAGGCTCCTTTTAACCAGGTTTCTTTTTTTATTTGCCTGCTGTTTTCTCTGTTATTTGTTGCCTTCATTCTATTGTATACTGCTGTTTGTTTTGTTAATATTTTATTATCTTTAGGTTCTTTGTTTCAAATTATAATGAGGCTATTTTGTGAAAGATAAGAGAATAATGAAATGGAAGTTTGGAGAATAAAAGTAAACTGTCAATTGGAGGTAGGCAGAAAAAGAAAAAGAAAGGGTGAGTGAGCAAAGGAGATGAGAAACAGTTGACAATTGTAAATTCTGTTTGGATTTTGGAGGGGATTTCTTTTTCAGCTTTTGAGTGGAGAGTTACATACACTGCTGTGCACCTCCCAGAGTCTCCTCCACCCTCTGAGGCACTGCACACTCTGTCCACTTAACGACCTGCAAGATAGCTTAATGACAACAACCAGTAGTGCTAGGATTGCAGTCATTGAGTGAAGCAATCACATAATGTCTTGCTTAACAACTGCTTCACTCAATGACTGAGATTTCAATCTAATTGTGGTTGTTAAGTCAAGGACTACACACTTTCTCATCCAAATAAGAACACTCACTGAACAACTCACAAAGTACAGCATGTTACTATCTCTCTGAAAATAGATTTACTGCCACAAAGTACTTCTAAAACAAGATGATTCACATAGCCAAGTTACACCCTGCAGGGTATGGCCTATCCTTTATATTGGCAACATAGAGACCGTGTCCCCATTTGCACCTAATCATGCATGACTTAAACATGTCTCCATTTAATTTTTTTTTCCTGCTGTGTCTGTCTGACATTGTATTCATTTCATCCCCATCCTACGAATGAGACAGCCTAAGTTGTCCTTAGTTTACTTGTAATAAGCTAATGCCTCGCACCTCTTCCGATATTATTGAGACATATTTTTAAGGGGTGTTTTTGTGAGGGTCATTCCCACGTCCCTGCTCCTCATGCCAAGTAAACTCAAATGTTTAATCAACTTCTTATTGAAGGAAAAATACTTATATGCATCAAAAGGAGATTTTCCAATTCTTTCTTTCCAGGTAGGAGAGGTTTGTTTCGTTTTTGTTTGTTTTTTTAAAAGACTGCAGCAATACTGTTTGAAAACGCTTAAGAAGAAAAGGCTTTAAAAATTGCATGTTAGGTTGGGAAGAAGAGAGGAATTTCTTCAGTCTCTGATAAATATGGAAAAAAATCTTCAAGAAGTTGGAAGGAACTCCACAACAGTAAATAAGGGAATTTTAGCTTCAGGCATTTCTCTCCAATTTCTCTGCTCTGAGGGTGGGGGAGGGGGGTGAAGCAAGTGATTTCTGTAGAGCAGGCAATCTCTTTTGTCTGACTCTTCCCCTCTTCCTCCAGGGCAGAGAGATTGAAGAGAGATTTCAAGAAACTAAGCTGTTTGCTCTTCTACACATCAAAAGCAATGTGATTGCACTGGCAGTGGGAAAGCAGAAGTCAAATGGTCGGTAAATGAGGACTACCAGTAGACAGTTTCAGCCCTTATCCAGACTGGCATCTTTTTACATTAGAGTTGCCTTGAAACTAGAGCAGGTTAGTATCATCTTGTGGACACTCAGAATATTTTTTGAATATTTTTTCTATTGGAGGTTTTAAGAGGTTGCTATGATTTGAGCTATAACTTAATTTCATTCTCTATATTTTCATTTGTACATCTTTTACTCATTTAAAAATATTTAATAAAAGTTATATTAAAAACATATTATAAAGCAGGCAGTTGCAGCACCTTTTTATAGACAGCCATTTTTGATGCTTTCATCAACATTTCTATCTACTACACACTGTCCACATCCATCAGCCCAGCTTCCTATTTCCCACCGTGATGAAAAGCTGGTGTGGGACCAAAAGTACCATGTTCCTAAACTTAGTAATAATCTCTGATAGGCATTCACTATGTCTTGTAATGTAATAGAATATTGGATTTGAACCTGGATAACCTAGAGGTCAACCTCCAGTCATTCATTAACTTGGCAAAGAGGCATGGGCAAAGCACTATGTCTTAGTGTAACTTTTTTCGTAGATTGTGGTGAGGATATGTTTCAACAGGTATGACTAAACTTTTCACAATTGCTTTGGCCTAATTTGTACCTCCTACACGTAGTTCAGACTATTCTTTTCCTTCTATCGGTTTACCGCTTGAGGAGGAAGTAAAAAATGAAAAGTGATAATCAGAAAGAGAAAGGAGGTCCAGAATTCTAATTTTTAGTTCCCCACCCTCCCAATTCAATCCTGCTGGATATCAGCATGTGGTCTTCCACAGGTTAGACATATTTTCAGGTGAAAATCATCTTTATAGGAGAAACTGTTCAAATATGTTTTAGTTTCTTGGAGCAGAACATGAAATGTATTTATGTGCTTCTGTATGTGTGTTTAAGAGAGAGGGGATGGAAGTGTGAGGGAGGAAGCCAGAGAGAGGGAAACCCCTTGCAGTAAATATCTGGAAGAACCATATGTAATCTGTGTAAAAGTGTTACAATACTCTACTTTTGCCTAATAACTTCATTGTCTCCAGGGGGATGAAAAGAAGCTATGGATATGTTCCCACTTATATTTGCAAATTCTTCCTTGATCCACAGAAAAATCATATTGAAGCAAATTGTTCCACCACAGTTTTTGTTTAAAAAGTCTAGTTATGCAATATGCATACACAGAAAAATATTTGGAATATAGCACACTCATAACAACCTCTGGGTTGACTACTGGTCATTGAAAACTATACTTCCCCCACTTAAAAGTGTGGTGGTTAAACTATCTTCTTCTGTTCAAAATTTCTACAAAATATCTGTTATAAAAGTGGGGAGAAAACCCTGAATCAATGGTGTCACTTCTTTTATGACTTGTTCAATATGCAATGCTGCTCTGGATTACTGTTCTTGCCTAGGGTACTGTGAAATATCCAATGCATATTTTCTGACTTTTAAGAGAACACTAACTAATTTATTCTCTTCCTATGTCCTTGTATACCACTTTGTTCCTTTCAAGTGAGGCCTTTCAATAGAAACAATCAGAGTGATCAGCTTTTGTTGGCCAGGTTTTCCCACAGGATCTCAGCATTAGTTCCCACTTTTGTTGCTGTGTGTAAGTCAGAAATTGGTCTTTTGTGCTAACCTGAAGCTTGACTTGCATTAGAATGTTGGTTTGCTGCTTATATGGTTAAGACTTTATTTCATTACCGCCTAACAGAAAAGCTTCCTGAAATTCAAAAGCTGAGCAATTTCAGAGTCAAACAAATCATTGAGCATATTTTCTATCTCTAGATTTATCCATTTCCCCCCCAAAAAAATTCATTAAAATTATCATAATATAAAATACAAATGAAAATAAAGGTATAGGAAAAAGGAGAAGGGAAAGAGAGGGGAAAGAATGATGTAGGTACAGGAGGGGAAGAAAAAAATGCAACATTTATTAAGTACCGTAAAGTACAGAACAGAATTACAGCCTCAACTTTTTATTTTACCAACTTAGCAAGTATTAGTAATTTCTATAACAACAGACTACATTGATCAGCAAAACTCAAGCATCAAGAGCCATTTTTTTGTCCTCAGCACAAAGTCCAGAAACAGTTTCTAAGTAAAAACAAAACTGGATATCTTCTCTTCTTTAATTAAAAGCCAGTTTTGCCAATTTTGTTCCATCACTCCTTCCATCCTTTCTTCTGTTGTGGATATTGGTGTACTTTCATTTCTGTGCATATACAATTCTCATTGCAGTCAACATACAGTATACAATAACACAGTTCCAAATCTTTTTTCCAACGTCTTATCCATTATGACTTTATCCAAATGTTGATAATAACTCATGCCTCTAAACAGTCTGCATTTTACCAGTATCATGACTCTGTAATTCTATCATCAAATGATACATAGTTCAAAATTTGTGGAAGAGACCATTCCTATTCTGTGAATTGTTTCCTCTGCATACAACTGAATTTTACATACTACCACATGCTGTATTTTTATCATTGTTATTATTATTTGCAGTGAATGTTCATGTATCTCATTCTTTAATTCATAATGGCTCTTATTTCTGATTAAATGGTCTTTGGTCCACACTGCTTCTGTAAGAAAGAGTTCATCTTTGTAGCTGTGACACAAAGAACTAGGGTACTTTAAAAAATCTAAAAGCCTCTTTCTGGCAACCTCTTCTGTTCCAGATGAAAAGAGCAAGGATGTTAGGGAAAAGAATTACATCAGCTTTAAGAGCTCATAAATTTATAGATTACGGTAGTTCTATAATGGACAAGACAGTCTTTATGAACAGAGACTGAGAAATCGCCCAAGAAACATATCCTGAAGGGATATAAATTAATGCAATGGGTTAGTTGCTGCACAAAATATTATTTCAAATGGTTCTTATTTCTGTAGGGCAGATATGGCCAATAATATAGGTGTGTACATTGTACATTGTGTACAATGTAGTGTACTCCTTATTTAAAAATAACATGGTGCCACTTGTGACAGTTTTCTTCTTCCCTTTCTGTTCATAGAATAGTTAGTTCCAGGCCCTAATAGATGAAAAAGCCAGTAAAATTGGAGTTAGCTTGCTGGTTTCTTCTCCTCCTATTAATGGGGTAATTAGTTCTAGCAAACAGTTGGGGTTGGGAATTTATCAATTTGGTCTCAGTTCCTAATGAGAAAGAAAAGGAAGGAAAGTAATGAACAATTAAAAGAAAGGGACTGTCCTTATTGGATGAGTTTAGAGTAAGAGTTTAAATCTGAGAGTGGGGCTTTCTATTTTTTTGTGCTTTTATCTTTATTTTCTGCACCTTTTATTTCTTCTTTTTCAGTTTGTATTAGTTTTTATTATTGTAATCTTCATAAAATTCCTATAGGAAACGCATATGTACACATTCAATAATTAAAATATATTGTTGGAAGTATGAGAGATATTTACTTCTTTTAATTCCATGCCTAATCCAGGCATGGATTTATTTAATATCTGATCCACTGAGCCTCCTTTTTGGAAACTCTCAATTCTTCCCCCTGCACAGGACTTGGGTCTTCAAGTTTCAGAAGCAAAGCAATGAGAAGCAAAGGATTATTATTATGATGGTTGGTTGCACATTCAGCCAGTTGGTTAGACTGGATTTGTCATTTTTATCTACTATTGATGTCCTTCCCATGGGCCTAGGAGAAACAGATGCTGTTTAATAATATCAAAGATATTGTTGCAGGATATAAGCAGTTCCTAGTAAAGCTGCCTTTTGCAATTGACCGATGGCAATTTTGTCAATGCTAATAGTGTTCAAGTGGTGCGCCATATATTTTGGGAGTCTATTCAAGGCTGGTACTATTGGTACTATTTCTGCTTTCTTTTGCCATAGTTGTTCTATTTGCAGGTCTTTGTATTATGTGATTTTCTCCAGTTCTTTCTATTCGATTCTGACTGTCTCCAGATATAATTATATTCACTATCCAGACTCCTCCTCCTTTTTATAAGTCCGGGGGGTTATGTGGCAGATGTCTGTCTGTTTGAATTATTATGATTATTATTTTGTTAATAATTTAATAAAAAATGAAGAAGTATATACTCTTATTTTAGGTATAACACGCCTAAGCAAAATTAATATCAACAATAACCAAATCTCTCAAAATGTAGAAAAACAAAGAAGAAAAATTCTGGTCATTTAATTGATGGCACCAAATCATTGTTCTGCCTTTTGCAGCTCTCTAGTATCCAATAAATCGAAGCAAAGCAAAGCACAGCAAAGCTTTGTACTTTCCAGTGTGTCCCCATGCTTTCTGAGAAACTTAGTAGTTGTAATTCCAACACATTACTTGACACTGAGTTGGGTTCATAGAGAATTTTCAGTTTATAGCCCCTAATGTCTTCATGATATGAAATCTGGCCATCCAATATAATGCTTTAGAATTTAAATTCACATGGAGGAGCAATATGTTGCTGAGTTAACTCAGTCGTAAAAGTGGAGCTGTTCCCAGGTAGCAGAGGGACACTGCTATATTGGCTGAGCAAAGGCTAAGTGAAAGCAAA
>JANHJO010006407.1:32975-45675 GCA_032468235.1 Pseudoxyrhopus heterurus | reverse complement strand
AACAGAAATTGCTGCAGGCTTTTAAAGCATTTTTGAGAGAGCTAAAGTAAATCTCTACGGATGCTTTCTGGTTAGGAACAGATCCCAAAATCATTTAAGCTTTCTAGTCACTGCCATCATAAATGCCTCCTCCTTTATCATACAACTTAAGCACTATGGCATTTTAACATTACGATTATTGTAAGTGGAGTTGTTCGGGTTTTTTTATTGGCCATGTTCCTGTACTTTTAGCAGAGCAGATAAGCAGAAATAAACCATGTGAATTTCTTTTTTGCTGTTCACTTCTAATCCAGCTCAAGAAGAGATCCACCTGTTAAATTCCCACCTAGCAAGCTGTTGTTGGAAACAAAGGCATCAACAATACTATAGTTTGAGAAAAAACACACATAATGCTATATTTATTGGTACAATACAACATGACCTAGGCAAACTTCTATCTCTGTAAAACTCAAGAAAGTCAATGTAAGATGTACTTATAGGATTGTTGGTAAAGCTTGGAATGCTGCTTCAATGTACATTTGGAACCTCATATAGCTAAATGATGCGATATACGCAATCCATTGCAAATGACTTTCTAATCTAAACAGGCTAACTTGTACAGTATATTACTCTCAGAAGTATAATTATAGTAAAAAGGCAGGTGCAACTCCTAAATATGCATATGGACAACTGGTACTATATGAAATTTGTGAGCCATATGGACAAGGTGGTACAGCAGGTGAAGACAGTACTGCTGAGATATAAGACCTGGAAGAATTTTATATGATGGGACTTAAAATCACAACAGCCATTTCAAAACAGTGGCTGAATTTTTCCCACCTGGGCATATGTAAAATGGAAAGCAAGATTAAATAGCAGATATAGTCTTATCATGGCAGCAAACTTTTCTATTGATGAAAGTTGTGCTGATTGTAATAAATGGGAATTAGAAGACAAAACCTGCCATATAGTCCAATCTTAGATATTGGAAATAGCTTCCCAATATATATCATTTCAAATATTGTTCAAAAATGAAAGATGGTTTCCTATGTTGATACTGTCAGAAGAAGCTTACATGTTTAGTTTTTTAATCACGTGTCTGTCTCACAGACAGAGCTTACCCAACCGATTTCAACTTCCATTACATCCTGTTAAATGATTTCAAAGTTAGAACATGGCTAAACAGAAGCTGTGTGCTATTTTACTACACTAAATACCATGTTTACACCACCACATTCTTTCTAGCATATAGGGAAACTTTAAGCTATTTCTGTGCATTTCAGAGATAGCAGAATCAGCCGCCAATTGACTGTCTCATTTTCTGGGAAAAGAGATTTCAAACCTCTGACCTGCAAAGATCACAGAACTGACAATTGAAAGAAGGAAAATTAGTTCTGAAGAGTCCTTTCTCACATGACAAACTTTATCATCTTGAGAAAAGTTTTCAGTACCTCAAAGAGAAGTAGCAAGATAACTGTAAATATTCTTCTAAGTGAAAAATGCATATATGACTCAGTTACAATGTTTTGCTTACTCATATACAAATAATTTCATTTTTTTTTTCAGTACTACACCTATCTTCCCCAATTTTCCAGATCATGTTTCTTCTGTTTACAGGGAAGTTAAATGATATGAAATAAATTTTATCAGCCAGAGTTACAGCTGACAAAAGACAATAGATTACCTGATGGATCCATGTGATTTCTTTGTTTGAAGAGCACACATCAATATATTATTTTTCTACAATTCTGTAGTGTTATAAGGAAAGGCGATAGAAAAGTGAGCTGATTTTATTGTTTTGTTCATCCTTGTCATTCAGACCATCTCTTTATGTCTTCTACATCCTAACTTGTTATTCAGTTGCTTGCATTTATTCTGAAAAAGAAGTCTTAGTGTGCTTTGTCGATTGTTAAGAACTACTCTCCATTGTTACAATATTTTCAGAATGGTTTGTCTCAACCTTTGTATGAAGAGATACAGATATGGCTGTTCTGTATAATCAACTTTGGTCAGTGGAAAGGGAAGGAAGCAATGTTGGACTGGTTTGCTTTAAGAGAAAGACTCCGATATAGTATAAGTTTAAAAATGGCACATAGGAGAAAGCATCCCTGTTACACGCATATAAATGAAGTAAAAATTTAATTAGGCTAAATCATAACAAACCTTTTTAATGCTACTATAGCTAGAAATTAGCCACCCACTACATTCGGAAATTAAATAGAGTAAGCTATAAACGATATTAACGAACTATATTATTATTTTCTCTGCAAGATGAATCTCCCATGATGAACATTTTTTACAAAAGGATTTGGTGCTTTCAGTAGTTTGGGATGAGTATTACTTAAGAAAATGGAACTATTTCCATTTTGTGCATCTGGAAAGGAAATTCACAATTCATTCCGTTCTCAGAAGGACCTTGCCAACAAAGTAGCAGTAGTTAACCAAACTGACATCACACAATGACACAAACATGTAGCAGATGTAATAAATAAAATCAACTATAAATCTCATAGACACAAATGTGTAACAGCTATTATCTCTTTTTAATACTCTGTTTTAACAAACCATTAAGAAGATCTTGCCTTTGAACATAAAGCAGCAAATGAAATTAAATAGCAATGTATTCACTTATTAACATGTCTGCATGCTCCTTTTCTCTTCCCTATCTAATGAAAAACTTTTCCATGAACTTTTAAAGACTGCTAATAAATATTTTGGAGGTTGTTCTGTATATTAACATAATGGATTTTGGCAACACATAATAATATCTTTGAACTAAGAGACCACAAAACCCCACAGAACTTAATGGCAAGTTTCATTCAATAATTTATTGGCTAGCTGCATTCTATTCCTGCATCTGATTTTATACTAATTGTTGAATGTTCGTGGAGCTCTATTTTAAAGAAAATATTAAAAAGTAAATAAGAGACATTTGAAAAAAATGTATAGGTAATTTAAGCATTGATTGCCAAAATAATAAAATTTAATGCTCCTGGCTTAGAAATAAACTGTACAGGAATCTGTAAGATTTTAAAGAAACCCTATCGAACTAATTATATAGGCAAGTACAATTTCTTCCTGTTGTTACTTAAGAGAAATTTTTAAAAAGAAGTGAAATTAATCATCTCAAAATGTTCACTCACACACACAATTTCTTCCTTGACAAAAAAATCAAATATGTAAAATAAAACACCATAGAGAGAAACATAGTATTAAAAATAACACAATTATTATTATTATTTTTTTAAAAAAAACCCTCCAATACGTTGACAGCACTGAACATATTTTTATGCAATGGCTTTTTTTTAAAAGAAAAAAAAACAGATGCCTCTGGAAGCATATAAAGTGAAACCTACAAATGACATAGTAACTACAGCTGTTAAATGCTGGCATTTGGTCTTTTTCTCCGTTTTTAAAAAAACAAACTCAAAAGAAGTTCCTAATCTGTTTCTTCAAACCGAAGAAATGTGGAAAAAGGCCATCCTGCCAGTGGAAACATTCAAAATCAGAAAGCTCATGCTGAGGTTTGTTGCCGAGGCAGCGAACGGTCTAAAAAGGAACTTCTGCCAACTCAAATACTGTTTGCTTTCACACCCAAGAACAAACGGTGTGCGTGGCGGAGGCTTCCTCAGGGCTTAGTGCAGCTGGACCAGGCTGAATAAAGGTAACTAATGTCACAGCTACTGTAAATTTGTCCTCATTTTTCTATCAGTAAGTCAGATTCAATGGAAACTAGAGTACGCTTCTCAGAGCTTTCAACTTCCCACAAAGGCAGACGAGACCTTCTGTGGCTGCAAGCCCCTTTTTTAAAAGTAACATTTAAAAAGAAACAGCAATGAGCAATAGAGATACCATCTATTCCTTCATGAGTGAATTGCTCAGGAAGATCAAGCTAATTATATTCATGATGGATTTGGGTATCCCAATGCCATGTGTGATTTTCTGAAGCTGGAAATGCTGAAGAACTGCAGCCTTCATTACTGTAGAACCTTACAAATCAGAGACACCAAACCCTGCCAAAACCGACATTATTACGGGGAGGGTTCAGCTCTCTGAAAGAACTGGCTCCGTCCCCCATCTCCACCATTTTTTAGGGCACAGCAAATCTCAGCCAGAATAGTGAGTTTCACTCTGCTGAGTGATTAAAGCAAGGTGAAGATGCTCGCTGCCACAGGAAAAGGCTGCCATGCATAGATATTTTAGAAGTGATTCCTACGCCTGTGAAAATAAACAATACTGAACTTAAGAAAATGCCACCCATCTAAGGATTTAAGAAATAATACAGAGGCTATACCAGAAAAGCAAAATTAAGATATGGAATGTACCTGAATTGTATTTTATTTAGTGAAAGAGACATACTTTTACAATTAAACTATGGTCGCAATCCAATGTAATAGTAGCCTCATCTATCATTTCTCGTGGAAATCAAGACTTATTTGGAAACATAATATAGGCAGGAATGAATGAAAGAATCCTCCATCTAGAGAAGGAAGGAGGGGGGGAAAAAACCCTTAAATGTTATCAAATCTTTTTTTCTAGCCAGCTGGCACAACCAGAATCAAACACAGTTAATCATTTTAAGGAAGAATCCTTTTTCAAAGCAGAAAATCACACTATTTATTCCAAAACTCCTACTCGATACTATTTTTTTTCAGAGTACGAGTGCCTAGCACAACATACTCAAATGGCATGAGACATAAATATATGTTTATAAAGGAAACCACAAATCTGCAGCAACGAGGAATTCTAATCTTTATCTGACTATCCCAGATATATGCTCGAACAAGGCTTCTATACATTTTAAAATACCACCTAGACTGATTACATATGCTCAAGTATAGCCTTGACATGTTAACAGCTACAAGCTTCCAAGCACTTTTTTTTTAATTTACAGTTTACATAACCAGATTAAAGCATGTCAAACTAAACATTTAGCAATAATAATTTCTCCTTCTGAATCATAAAGAACTAGGGGAAAATCCCTATAGTTCTTTGAAAACTATAATTTAGTAATTTAGAAACAATGTTTTTCTCCAGTGCTTCTCTAATAACTGTGCTGTGTTGTTTATTTCTTTCATCACTTCCTACCTTGTCTGGTTGCTGGTGAAAACCAACCAGGAAGCCACAAGCACACACTTCAGCCTCTCGCTTTTTCAGGCCACAATTCTCCAATGTTAGGTTGCTGCCAATGTCCTTGCAAACCAATGTAAAACAGGCCACAAGGTTCACGTTAACTGCAGAGTGTTACTACACTGAACATCTGGTCATGAATGAATGGATTGCCCACTAACACTCTGTACTGGGAAGCTGATGAAAAATTCAACATTTTCCTTGTTGGCGCAGTTGTTTTGGAGAATTCTCTAGAGCTTCCTGAATTATATGAAGAAAATTTCACTGCAGCAATCTATATCTGTGAGAACAGCTGGTGTTGAAAGGGATCTGCTGCTCTCTGCGTGCTGGGGGACCTCATGTTGGATCATGATACTTTTGCTACATTTGTCCTTGAAAACTTAGCCCTACCTTTGTGGTAGCAGTTAAACAAAGTGACAGCAATGGTTCTTAACAGTTGCCTTCAGCACAGCAGGAAGGAGAATAAATAGTAGGGAAAAAAGATCTTGTACAGCTGATGGTCAATTCAGAATTTTATAGGAGCTCCTATTAATGGTGGAAAAAATTTCCTGGTAGAATTAAGTTGTTGTTGTTGTTTTTTAAAAAAAGGCCCACGATAAGTAGAACAGTGCATGTTACATCCTTCAAATATGGTTTTAGTTGGCGTTCTTTTCCCCTAATTTCAGTGCCAATATTCAATCATCTTTATCCTATAAGTGAAAATCAGCTTCTCTCTTTTAAATTCTTGAAGAATTACAAGAAAAATATTGCACACCACTGAACATCAGAGCATCTTGAGTACAATCAATCTCTTTATTACATGGAATGCTTTATTTAACTTAAATCACTCAAAAGCTTTGAAAGCAGAACTATTAATTTCATCTGGAAGGAATAACAAGCCACAAAACTGTATTTTTAAAAAGAATTGCTTTCTTGATAGGACAATAAAAAAGCCATACACTATTCTCTCTCTCTTTCTTTCTTTCTCTCTCTCTCTCTCTCTTAAAGGAAGTGGTAAACTTAAGTCATGCTAAATTTAGGCTATTATCTATGCAGCATAAATTTCACTTCTGTGTATAAATGCTAACTTGCATATTTCTCCATGGTAACTAAACTATGATTAAAACAACAGTGAAACCAGTCTTCAAAACCACCTGTTTAAGTAGGAACAATCTAATTTACAAAAAAAATAAAAAAATAAAATAAAAACCTAAATTTCAGACATGTCATGGGAATTTAAATCTCATTTTCCCCAATTGAAAGCCTTCATTTCCATGATCTAATTGTAAAGTACATGGTTTGGGTTGGAATCATTCTTATTTTAAAATCATGTAATTTCTTCACATATTGTTAACCTAACAGAAGTAGTATTTTAAGATTAGAAAGAATAAGACTTTAATAAGCCTTTCTAAAAAGGAAATTATTTGCTCCTTGAAAGGATTAATCTACCTAGAAAGTATCTATTTTTATAATATGGCAAAAATTAAAGAAATCAAAACCCTGTAACTAAAATTCTCATTAATTATGGTAAGACACCTTCAAAGCCTGTCTTTTTACTAAGATACCCTTGTTTATCTAATGGAGAAATTGATCGCTTTTAGGGATCATATTAAATAAAGATAGCAAACATATGATATGAACTAGTCTAATTACAGTATTCAAATGTTGAATATTTTAGTAGAAATGCTAAATATGTATCTGTTTAATATCTAATACATGTAATAATAAAATATATTATCTATGATCTGAAACACACAATTTATGGTGCATAACTGCAGACACCCAATATAAAATTTTACTGGAATTTAAAAGCTTGCTGTTTTTTCTGGATCTCATTGTAATAATTTCCATGTATCATTAAAAAGTTAAAAAGATTTAACTGCAACACTGTATCATAAACATTTACAAAATATAATTTAATGTTCAATTTCAATAATTTATTTTCCTTCATTTACATCACACCATTTCTGCAACAACAATGTATATGGCTGTAATATTTAGCCAGTCAACCTTTATAATGGCACTAGGAAATATTGTGGGTGAAACTAAGAAACAAACACAGTGCACTTCCTGGCAAGTGGAAACTTGAATGCTAAACTTGTAGGTCTTCCTTTAGTCCAGAAGTACACCAGAACAGTTGTTGATAGATAGCATACGTGATAATATATCCTGAAAGTGGCACACGGCTACTGTTTATTATGCCATATATTACTTTAGATGATATACAGTAAATCAATCAGTAGATAGATTTTAATAAAGCCATGATTCCAGAAGGATGTATGGATTATGTTTCCAAAACTCTGAAACTTTAAACTATGACTTACAACAATTTTCTGAGATCATGGACCTTTTGGGGCAGGCAGTAGAATGCCAATCACAATAACTGCCATGGAAGAAACCATGATCCACCACTCCTGGCCTTGTTTCTTCTGGGATTTTTAGAACAATTTAATATATTTAATTACTGTAGTCCCATTACCTTTGAAGTATTAGCCTCTGGGATCTGGTATGAAACAGTATAAGTCAAGTTTCATTCTCTGAAAATCTATCTGTCTCTTCATGGATGTTTGAAATTCCTTCTTTGCCACTGAATATTGTCAGAGCTGATTTATTTAGCATATGGCAAATATGTCAGAGCTGAATGTGGATGCTACTTGGATATAAAGGGAGCCTACGTAGACAAACACCACTAAATTCTTGCTATGATTTTATTTAGTTCATACAATCATTCAGTGTGCCATTAGCTAGTATGAAAAATAAACTCCCCTCCCTCACCAGTACAATTACAACAAGTAGTCCCTGACTTATAACCAGTTGCTTAATGACTGTTCAAAATTACAACAGGGCCCAGAAAAGGTACCTTATGCCAGTAAAGCATTTTTTGGCTGTCAAGATGTGCCATACCCATTCCCCAGAGTCACATGACCGCACTTCGGGTGATTGGTAACTGGCTCACTTTTATAACCAGTTGCAACATTTTGTGGTCACATGGTAACTGCAACTGGTGACATTTGGAGGAGGGTCTGGCATTTTTTGCCAATTTCCACAGAAAATGCATATTCTCGAGAATGGATTTCGACTTATGACCAGTGTTTTCATTTAACATGAATGTGGCTTGACTTAATGACCACAATGATTCATTTAATGATCACCACATAGAAGGTGCAACATTTCTATGGAGTTAAGTTAACTTCATAGAGTTAAAGTTAAATCTTAACTTAAGAGTTAAGATTTTGATTTGGGAATTCCTAAAATATTAAATTTTGTCCTTCATTCATTCTATAACATGTTTCGGACTACTGGTGTTCTACAGAATTCACTGTTAGAAGCAGAGTTATTATTTCCTTCAATGATTAAGTTTTGCAGATCCTAAGACAAGAAAGAATGTCTAAACCATGACAATATGAAGTTCTTATTAGGTTTTTTTCCTGCTACATATAATAGCATAGCACTTAAGATTTATATACTGCTCTATAGTACTTTAAAGCACTCTCTGAGTAGTTTACAATGTCAGCATATTGCCCCCAACATTCTGGCTCTTCCTTTTACCAACCTCAGAAAGATGGAAGGCTGAGTCAACCTTGAGCCGGTAAGAATCAAACTCCTGGCAGTGGGCAGAGATTGCTTGCAGTACTGCATTCTAACCACTGTGCCACCACAGCTCCTAATGCCTGATGAATTTCACTTTTTGACTTATGGGCCTAAATACCACTTTTCTAAACATCCAGGTCATCAAGGTGCTTTTCAGAAAATGTAAGATGAACATCGACTTTTTTTTGGTGAACAATAGCTTCTTTCTACTGACACATGACATTCATTGCTTTTCTGATAACGCAGCCATAAACACTGAGTGCATTTGAAAGAGAACTGGAAATACCTAGATACTGTTCTGAAGTTCTTTGTGACTTCCTAGACAAGTTTAACCTGTACTATAGTGCAAATCGTATAGTGCAAATCGTTGAAAGATGTATATCTCTGTACGTCTCTGTGGGCTGATAAAATATCAGTTTTAGCAGTGGTGGGATTCAAATATTTTTTACTACCGGTTCTGTGGGCGTGGCTTGGTGGGTGTGGCTATGCGATCGGCCAATCAGAGGTGGTATTTACTGGTTCTCCAATCCAATCAAAATTATCACTACCAGTTCTCCCGAACCTGTCAGAACTGGCTGAATACCACCTCTGAGTTTTAGAAATGATGGCATCATCTCTTCTGAGCTTATGGGCATCTTTTATTTATGGGCATCTTTTATTATCAATACTTTTATTGTAAGGCCTTCAGAAATTTCTTCTGAATTGGGGATAGTGTGGTCTAGAATCTTCATTTATGTAATGTGGTGAAGAGAGTCTATATTGTCAGATTTGCTAGGACGGAGACAGTTACTATTATAAAATTGGAGAATCCCTACTATAAAATATCACACCCATATTAATCATACCTTCATTACTGAAAATTAAGCATTTATTTGGGCTCATTAAGATTAATATCTCTAAAATAATTGCTATGAAAATACACATCCTTCCTTCCTCCTGAGCCACATTTATACTTTAAAATAAAATATACAAATACTTACAAACAGTCACAGTGGGGTTTTAAACATGAGAGGATCCAAGTTTAACCATGTAAACTGCATAGTAAAGATATGCAAGTTGGATCAAGTTGATCAACCTCGGTGTTTTTCTCCACCTATTTAAAATAAAAAGCAAGAACTGAATGTTGGTGCTACGAAATTATGTTGTTGATGTCATCAGATGTATCTACTTTTACTCATTTACTAAAAAATTCTATCCATCAGAAAAAAAAAAAGCATTCAAACTCTGTTAACCATTATTATATTCCCCCAGAGTACATTTCTTTTTAGTAGTTTTAAATAACTAAGGACTAGTAACTTTATTGTACAATCATTTTATGGTAATATTCTAAACATCTAATTTTTATGTAAATTTCTTAAACAGAATGGAACAGAATATCTTAATCAAACAAATCACTATGCAAATAATATATATCAAAATTATGTACAGCTGAAATCCACATTACTTCTAAGAGTTAAACCAGAGTCAAAGGTTTTTTTCATGGTGGTTTTATTTCTAATTTTGATCACAGGTCACTAGAAAATTATAGTGCATAAAACTGGCCAATGTAAAAAGATATATGAAAATCATAGCAACATAACCTCTTCCTATTTGTTTCAATGGAGAAAATGAAAGAAATTCATTTCCTCAAAAATTGCTCCCCTTACCATTATGGTTTAGTTCCAAGATCCCCCTTGCAATTGCCATAACCACTTTGAAAAATCAATCACTTTAGAAGCAGATGCAACCCTGTTACACTAATTAAACTTTGTTTTGCACCAGAGTCATGCATTTGCAGTGTGTGTACAGTATGTAAATTATACAAATTACAAGAAAAGTTGATTAGCGTAATTCAAATCTCAGTGCAGTTACTAAATTTAACAATGAATACAAATTATACTCAATCAGCTCATTTCTATATGTTAACTGTACAGCATGTACCACCAGCTTCAGAGTAATATGAAATAAAAACTAAAGAAGAAGACTGCTAAATTAAAGCTGATTTAGAGGAATATGAAGATGGAGTCAGGAGGGTATTTTTTTTAAAGAAAAAAAATTGAAACTCCTAATAAATAGCCCTCAACTTACGGCCAAAATTAGAACTAGAATTTCCATTGCTAAGCAATGCAATTGTTAAATGAGTCACACTCAATTTTATGACACTTTTTGCCACGGTCGTTAAGTGAATCCAATCCCCCCCATTGACTTTGCTTGTCAGAAGTCTCCTGCAAAGACAGCAAATGGAAATTGCATGACCCTGAAATGCTGCAACCTGGTGCCCATAAATTATGATCATGTGTCTATGAGATGCTGGCAGCAACATCACAACTTTGAACGGTCATTCAACAAATGGTCGTAAGTCCAAGACTACCTGTACTGTTATAATTAATTCTAATGTCTTCAATAGCTTTTATATAGAAGCCAATTAAAGTGTTTGGTTCCAAGACTATTCAAGTCAAGTCCTCACTGATATAATTCCAATGATGGTGAGCCAATACTTATTCATTTGGAATAAAATCTGGAACAGACACTATGGAAATTTATCTGACACCTATAGTAATGTGTTTTTTTAAAAAAAAAAAAACCTGAATCAGGTACTTTTAACACAGAGCCATACACATTGTTGTCATAAGTTGTGATAAACATTTACAAAGTAATATATTTTTCTTAGAAATTCTTAGAAATACTACTTTTGCACAATAAACAGTGCTAGTACACTAGGAAGAAACAAAATGAAAAATCAAAGAAGCATATATCTAAACTCACCTTAAAGTTTATTTGTTGATTCTTTTAAGTTTAGTTGTATATATTCAATTATCTAACCAATGCAATAATAATTTTAAGACAATTATAAATTCTATTTACTGTTTTTTTTTTCCACCCACAATGCCCTTCGCATTTTCTTCTTTGTGCAGTCATTTATTTTCTTTAAATGTTCTACAATAAAGGTATATTTGTCATAAGAAATTCTTATTAAGAAAAATGCTGGATTTTGCTTCTAAATTGTCATTTGTGGTGCCCTCCATTAATACCTGAATAAGTGTAACAGTGGTCTCTAAATTGATGGCACACGCCGGTTTAAATCAGGATGGCTGAATGGACCACAAATAAGGCTTAGTAATAAACTCAGTGGCCCAGTCTAAATAAATGAATTTTCACTCCCACCACAATCAATAGAACAAGTTAATTGTATGATCATTGGCTTGTTAAAAAGAAAACAATAAATGATCTAATTTAGAGGGTGTTTGCAAGGTTAAGCCAAGAGAAAGAGAGTTAAGTATTCTGTAGAGGAAGATTGCTATTTCAATTGGGGGGGAAATAATACTAAATTAATTTTGACAGATTCCAAAGACCATATTAGCTTACCGTAGCATAAACAAAAAATAAGAGCTTTTATATCTCATAGCCCATCCTTTGCAATCTTTTTCAGCTGTATTGGACTTCGATTCTTATTGTCCTCAGCCAGAATGACAGTCATCCTTGCTATGGCTTCAAATGATAGAGATATAATCAAAGACATCTGGAGAGCATCAAATTGAAAGAGGCTTTTATAAACTAACAAGCTTTCATAGACTAAAGGCTACTTCATCACACTCAACACCAGCAACTGATGTTCGATGAAGTGGAATATCTGACCTATGAAAATGAATATTGCAATAAATTGGTTACTTTTTAAGGTATCACTGTGTACCAGTTTAAGATTAATGGAGTGGATACATAAAACTGCATAAACAAATACACAAAGAAATCACAAACAAATAAATTTCAGCACCTGAATTTTTAATGACAGAATCAGGAATAGTAAAGGACTAGTCACAAAACCCTACCAGACAACAAAAAGGTTTCAAAGCAATTTCAAATCACATCTACTTCAAATTATAGTCACAATGGTTAGGCAATTTTATATAATGGATAGAATGGTGTAAGAAAATGACCCCTGGCTATTGGCTATGTTGTGCCTGAAGACAGCAATAGCAATAGCACTGTATTTATATACCGCCTATCAGGGCTTGCAACCCTCTCTAAGCGGTTTACAATGTCA
>JANHJO010006406.1:26017-40239 GCA_032468235.1 Pseudoxyrhopus heterurus | reverse complement strand
GGATGGATGGATGGATGGATAGATAGATAGATAGATAGATAGATAGATAGATAGATAGATAGATAGATAGATAGATAATAGACAGACAAACAGACAGATATAAAAAGATGGATGGTATATAAACAATAAATAATGTGGATCTGTTAAAGAATTGTTTTTGTACTGAGTCAAAATTACATCAAAACTTGCTTGCATGTTTGGAAAGTATTCTTATAATACTTTCCAAACATGCAGGGAAGTTTTGATGTAATTTTGATGTAAACATCTTATAGATGCACTTATCTCTTAAACCAATTCTAATTTCCTGGTTATTAATAATTTTACATAGTTATAAACGATTTGGAGCCATGAGAAATTGTTCTCTCATATAATCATCATCCAGAAGCAGATTTAGTTAATATTTTTCTTTGTTTATTACCTTACAGATTTCCTTACATAAAGTCTTAAGATAATTATACATAGAAACCAACTTACTGTATAAATCCAGTAAAATTCCATTTAGTTTAGCATTCTGTTTCACATCTTAATGTAAGCAAATGTCAGGGTCATTGTAAATGGTGGGGACAAATGATGAAAAAAATGTCATTCTTTCTGTGCGATTGTGATTCAAGCTTGCCTCCTTTATATATGTAATATCCTCATTTTTCTTATTTTGATGAAAACATTAGATCCTTCAACCAGTTCTATAAAACAGCTGCCCAGAGATATCTAGAAAATCTACAACCAAAGCATTGCTTCAACATACACCATCATAGGCACTTGTGTGACTAGCATGTTAGTTTTGTTCACGTTTTCTTGGGTCAGGAATATTTAGTCATTTAAATGCTCTGAATAAACTCTGTTCCCTTCTGTACCAGATGTGTGTTTGCTTCGTAATATGTGTTATGAATCTTGCTAGAATTAGGGGGAAAAAATAATTCTAAAAGCAGTTTCTCATTCTCTTGCCAGTAAGGGGAACCATTCATTCCTAAAAATTCTGACACTGATGGGGAATTGAAACAATTCTGCATGTAAAAAGCAATCTTCTCTGATTTTATGAAAATTGTGAAATATGCTTTGACGCTTACCCTTGGAAAACTTGTGACATCAGTCTTCATTCACTCAAATATTGAAGGGACTGGAAGGTGAGATTGAAATTTATCTTTTTAAATACAAGGCTGAGGCAGGGGAAATCCACAATCATCCCCAGGTTGGGTTAAAAAGTCAACTTGGCAGCTATAATATTTTTTTTAACTCATATCACATGTACATCCAGAAATGGATTATGATAGCACTCTTGAAATTGTTGAGAGGGTACATTCAAAAAGCCAATGCAGTATACATATTAGTTTGAATATTAGGGGAAAAAAAATGAAAATTCTAATAGCAACTTGACAAATAGAACCCATTACCAGAGTGGTGGTGGATTCTCATTCACTGGATTTGTTTAAGGCTAGAGAGCGCTCTTCCATGGATTCCTACAAGGAAGAGAGCCTTCGTATCAGTGGCATAGATTATATCTTCCAAACTCTATAATTCTATGGAATCTATTCTTCTTTGCACAAACAATAATTGTAAAAGCAACCTTTCTTTCTACTCAAGAAAAAAATAAACAAGAAAAACCCAAAGCGACATTTTTTTTCACCTTTTGCTTATTAAAGGAAGTGCATATTTGTTAATATTAAAATGTAAGCTAAAGGACTTTGTCCCCCACCCCTATCTGTATACAGGTACTTATTAATCAACTCATACCATGTCTTATTTGTTACAGGCTCTTCCAAAATACCTTTTCCAACATTACTGAATAGGTTATGTTTTTTTCTTGAAATGTCTACAGTACAGATTATA
The DNA here is from genome assembly GCA_032468235.1 of Pseudoxyrhopus heterurus. Lineage (NCBI taxonomy): Eukaryota > Metazoa > Chordata > Lepidosauria > Squamata > Pseudoxyrhopus > Pseudoxyrhopus heterurus. The sequence goes on along the minus strand of JANHJO010006406.1, from coordinate 38,412 downwards.
GAGTAACTTTGGATAAGGGGAAGCTTTTCTGCTGCATAAATCACCTTGAATTTTCCTTCAGGCAAAATTCATTGGCAACTAGATAGAATGAGAAATAACCAGATTATCTGAGACTCTATTGAATTTTTTTTAGTTATGATCACCTCTTATCTTCTGTGGGATTGAATTGCAAAATGAGAGGTTTTTGTCATATTATGCTTTATATCTCAAAAATCTGACATTTTTGCAGTTATTAATTTGGAGCAAACAATTAAATGCATCACTACTGGTCATTTTCTTGAAGAAAAATGTTTCAAAGGGAGACATCTAGTGAAAATATTAAACATTTTAAGAATTTCAATTATATTTATTTATAAATAATGAATCAATGCATATATTAATTCAAAATTGCCATGCTGATTATTTTATCAGCTTTAAGGGCAGTCATGAATGGATACCATGTTTATTTTCTGCATACATTTTTTTGGACTAGTCCTTTATCCTGGGGGCTGAATAAAGTAAAAGAGAAGGAGAAGGAGAAGAAGAAAGGAAGAAAAATTGTTCTGGGACTATATACCATATTTACACTATAGCTCATCTGATGCTAGAAGATTCTGACTGGCTCCATAAATGATGAACTATTATTTATCAGCAATAGCAATAGCAATATAGCAATAGCACTGTATTCATATACCACCTATCAGGGCTTGCAACCCTCTCTAAGCGGTTTATAATGTCAGCATATTGCCCCTGACAATCTGGGTTCTCATTTTACCTACCTCGTAAGGATGTAAGGCTGAGTCGACCTTGAGCCTGGTGGGATTCGAACTGCTAAATTGCAGGCAGCTGGGAGCTGAATACTTAATTACTTAAGTACAGCGTTCTTAGCCTCTGCACCACTCAAGGCTCTTGAAATTGAATTGAAATGGATAGTTAAATTGATGAAAGAAATTCCATGCTATTTGGGCAAAGTGAATCTCAAAGTGATCCATAAGTGTTCCTAAGCTTTATATACCAACTGTATGTAAAAAGTATGCAAAGGGAAATTGGAAGAACAAAAAAACCCTAATAGAATGAAGAATTTCTGTTATTTAGCACTCAGAGGTCACATCAAGCTGATTTGATTTTCAGTACACTTAGAAGGCACCACTCTGATGGTCCATTTGTTCATAACAAATGGTATATTTGTCACTGGAACATTACCATCTGTTCCGCTCACAGTTTGTCCCTTTTGTTATATTCCAGATTACAAGGGCAACTAGCACCGTTGGTAGAAAATAAACAGTTATTCCTGAACAATTGAATACACTTATGGATAAACTTTTGGTTTTCCAGAAAGGTTAAAAGCAGCACACCACTTTTATCTTTACATGACTTGGTGTTCTTATATTGCAGTGACACATATAGTTTGTGAAAAAATTAAAAAAAACCCAGCTATTTCTTCCTCTAAGTAATATTTTGCAAATACAGACTGCGTATCGGTACATTACATGGAACTCTCCATTGGTGAGATGCAGGCTAAAGATTCTAACTTGTTTAGAACAGCACAAGAAAGCCTGAGTAAAATTGAATTTTAAGTTTGGGACGTATTAATCATATTATGGCAAAAGTGATCTTACTTTAGCAAGAATGTTATGATTTGTTCATTTATGGAATTTATCTCTTGTCCCAAAACTCATGAATTGTAGTTGGTTTACGGATACAAACACTGTGTCTATGGGGATTCTCGATCATCCAGGTCATGGTTGCTCCAAAGGTGCTTTTCCAAAAGACACCTGGACTTTCTTGGGGTTTTTTTCCTTGAAAACATTTCGTTTCTCATCCAAGAATTAGAACTCAAGAAGCTTCTTGAATGAGAAGTGAAACGTTTTCAATGGGGAAAAAAACCGCAAGAAAATCCAGTTACCTTTTAGAAAAGCACCTTTGGGGTAAAAAAAACACAGGTAAAACTATTGGGAAGCTAATCTACACCACCTCTATAAATGAAAGCCACAGTAGGCTAAAGCCATAATGGGCCTTTATAATAATAACTACTGCATATAGAATGCTGAAAGAGTAAGGTTAAAAGAGCATGAATTACCAAATGAAATGTAAGAATGGATGTGTTGTATGTCTGTAAAACTAAGAGAACCTAGATTTCAGATTGTTGGCTAGGGAATGTAAAAATGGAAATCCATATACCTTAATAAATAAATAAGACTATGCCTGATTTAATTTGGCCATGTTATGCTTACAAATTCATTGGAGAAGGCAATGATGCTAGGAGTTGTTAGTGGACAAAGAAGGGGCAAGCAAAGAACACCCTGGCTTGATAACATCAAATCTGATGCAAAGTTGAACATACAACACTTGAAAGAAGCTGTGCTTGGTAGGGTAGCATGGAGAGCCCTTGCCTATAAAGTCACCAAAGTCGGACACAACTAAATGGTTGAAAACAACAAAAATATATCTTAATTTCTTTGCTTACTATTTTTACTTCTTTTTTCTGCTTTGTATATCATTGCTTATTCCAAAATGGAATAATATAAGTATGCAGATAAGATGTTAAACTGAGAAGTAAAGGGGGGAAAAATCCTAGAAGCCACTTCCATGTTGTTGCCAAGAAAAGGACCTGAACTTGTCCATTAGAATCAAATTTGCCTGTTTTACAATATAAAGTGCCAAAGAAGATTAAGAAATTTTATTTATATCCCATTTGATTATTATTATTATTTTCTTGTAAATAACTCAAGTGGCAAACATATCTAATACTCCTTCTTCCTCCTATTTCCCCCACGAAACCAACTCTGTGCGTTGAGTTGGGCTGAGAGAGAATAAGTGACCCAAAGTCACCCAGCCAGTTTTTCATAGCTAAGGCCGGACTAGAACTCACAGATTCCTGATTTCTATCCTGGTGACTAACCAGAATTTACTTTTCTTTTCACAGGCAATGTGGCTAATGTTGCAGATGGATGAACCAGAGGATTTTGTCATAGCTACTGGTGAGGTCCACAGTGTCCGTGAATTTGTGGAGAAGGCATTTCAGAACATTGGTAAAACTATTGTGTAAGTAAAGGCATGAAATGACAATGATATTGCATGACAATTATTCATTCATGTCCATTTATTTGATTGTAACTTTACGGCATTTTTAGATATATGTTTTCTCCTTCATCTGATGTTTATGAAATTTGAATATCAATTATATTTCACTCTAGTTTGAAGATATATATCACTGTTTACTAAGAAAAGGAAAGTTCTGCCTAATCTCAAAACATGTATATGCTGTATAGTAATGGCCCACTATGAAATTACATTTAGTGTTTATTTGGTTTTAAAATTGTCCCTTTCTGAAAGTTTGAGATGTGTGTTAATGTTAATTGTCAGTAAGAAACCTTATGCTAATCTAGACTAATCGAAATGACAGCTTCTGCCAGGCTTTTTTAGACATAGCTAAAACTCTGGCAGATGTACTAAAAAAGGAATATAGCTAGAGAGTAGATTCTGTTCTTTAAACGCAGTGTGCTTTGAACTTCCAAAGAGAAGCAAAAAGGCAAAACAAGCTCTACAGAATATTTCACATTTGTTAACATTGTTTGAATTTGTGTTCTACTTTTCCATAAAAAAAATACCAAAAGAAATTAATGTAGTGAAATTATTCACATCTAGATTTGGAATAAAAGAAGGCAATAACAGTTTCGGGGCAGCTACCTAGTATGTGTCCGATAGTCCTTCCTGGTAAAATTTGGCACTCAATAATAATTAAAAAAAGGTTATTAATGAAATTAAAAATTATGAGACAGTAATAAGAAAGTATGGAAGAGTATGATTAGCTTAATTTACTACTTCATAGCCTTATATAATAGCTATATAATTGCTTTGGGATTGTACTATATCATGATAAATTAATTATGAAAGTAAAATTATTGTTTATATATGTGTATTATTTTTCACTTCTTCTCTAGCATTCCCCAGTTCCCCAAATCCAGTTTTTCTCCTGGTAACCACCCAGAATAGTAAACGGTACCACTCGGTATACTTGAATTTTCAGTGTCTACAGTAATGTCCACTAATCTCACTCTTTTCCCCCCCAGTAATTGCCACCCTATTTAGCCATAAAAATGTTGAAGCATAAAGCTCAATTTATACTGCATATAGTGATTTTATTGCAAAAGTGAAATATTTCTCTAACTCAGATTAGGCTCACTTTGTAAATACTTTCTGTGGTTTATATTTTGGTTTATTATATTTACCATTTTCTGCTTCTGTGTCTTTTCTGGTGACCATGCATAAGCAAGTCAAACTCAATTAGAAAAAAGAAGGAAGAGGAATACTTTTTCCCATGACACTAATATGGGACTCTGAGAATCACTGATACATTTAATACAATGTGCCTGAACCACAATATCATATTTTCTTCCTTTCTCCTTTTATAATACTGCCTTGCCAAAAGTTTTAAAGTGTTAGTTTCCATTTTCAGCTTGCACGTCTAGGTAAAATGGTGGCTCATGTAAGTTTTGCTTTATTGAGACAAATCAAGATCACTAAATGCAGTTGTTTTATTAAAATCCCCCATACTTAATGGTTAATATTATTTCTCTTTATAAACCTAACAGGAAGTTTTCTAACTGAGGAAGAGATTGGGGAAAGGAAAACAAAAAAGTCATAAACTTATGTTCGTTATTGTACACTGGACTATATTTTGAAAAACCTGCAAAGCCCAGGCTGTATGTTTGCTTACTATTGGAATTTAGTTCAACTGTTCCTAATGTTAACATGATTAGAAAAAGTTACATTGCTAATTTCTTTCACCATTAACTAATTTGTTTTAAATACCTGAAATGAAAGTATCTTTCAGTTAACAATAAACTGTCCAAATTGCTGTAAGACAGAGATGTAGGATATAGGATTCAATTAAAAATAAAGTGAGCCAAATTAATTAACTCTCTAAATATAGAAAAAAGAACATACAAATGCATGTCCATACATGAAATATATTTGAGGTTGGGGAGTTAAAAGTAGCTTATTTGTAAGAGGTAATTGTAAGCATATTACAATACCGATGTCTTCATGCTGCATCCAGTTTTCTTATGATCATTGTGGAAACTGGATGCAGATACAAGTAGTCCTCGACTTAATGAGATCCAAATTTCCATTTTAAGCAAGGCAGTTGTTAAGTGAGTCACGCCCTCTTTTACAACCTTTTTTTGCCATGGTTGTTAAGCAAATCACTTGGAGTTCTTAATAATATGGTTATTAAGTGAATCTGGCTTCCCTCATTGACTTTCCTTGTCAGACAATAGCTGGGAAGGTCACAGACGCGATCACATGACCCCAGGACATTGCAACCATCATAAATACACGCCAATTGTCAATTGCCCAAATTTTCATCACATGATTGTGGGGATGCTGCAAGGGTTGTTAAGTGCGACTGTTTTAAGTCATTTTTTTCAGTGCCATTGTAACTTCGAACAGTCACTAAGCAAATGATTGTAAGTTGATGACTACCTGTAACTAGAATGACTGCCTCTTCATATGTTGGTGAAATTTAAACATGTATATATAGGCCAAAATCCAATAAAGTAGTGTTTATGGGAAGCATCTTTGGATGGTAACACTAATACTAAGTATTTTTGTGTTTATAACAGTGTGTCTTATAATAGAACAGTGAAGATGTGAACAAAAGAGGTTTGTTTCCTTGTTCCATCTCCCTTATCCTGATCTAGAAATAAGCAATTTATTCGCATAAAGCTAATCACACAGTTACAGATGAATAAAATTCTATCCATCCACCTATTTACTGCTTTGTGAAATGAAAACCAGCTTTGAATACAGGTATTCCTCATTTAGTGACTGCACCATACAGCGACCATTCACAATCCCACAATAAGGACCATCAACTTATTTGTTAAGCAAAGCAGTCACGAAGTGAAACCACAACTATTCTTTTGACCTTACTTCAGCTTCTTTCTTTAGACTTGTTTAGGTCATAAATGTAAGGATTGGTCACAAAGTTACTTTTTTATCACCATTGTAACTGTGAATGGTTGGTAAAGGAGGCAGTCACTAACTGAGAACTACCTATATATTGCATGTCATTTTAACTTTAAAATCCTGATGGAGCATAGGAATTACGCTTTTAAATAAAGAATAAAATAAAGAAATTAGTTTCATGTTATTGATTTGTAAATTGCTTTCTCAAGATCAGACTCAGCAGTCTATCTTCTTAGTCAGATGACTATGTTTCATAATATTAGTCTGAAAAAAACAGTTCTAAGAGTTAGACCTTTAGTTTCTGAAATATAATTGAATATTTTGACACTGCTAGTGCCAAAGAAAATTGTGAATGATAAGAGTCAGACAAATTCTAATTTAGTTCTTTGCAGTGACAAGAAGGCCTTTGAGCTACGAATAATTTCAATATACAAGTAAAACATTTTTGAAAAAAAATTCTTTCTGCCTATTACTAATTAAATAACATGACAGAGGAACATTTTCCTCCTCTAATTTAACCCCAGAAGGATAAACCAAACAGGCAAACACTTGTCTTGACTAATTTTCTGTCATTAATCTTATTAAATAAGAGCAGGACTGTAAGAATAGCCTCAAACCACTGTAATATACAAGAGTTTTTAATGGATGCTGTGAAAAAAGGAAGGAGAAGCCTAATCAGGTTTTGGAAAGATTTATGAATGCTTTTTTATTATAATTCTGCATATAGCTCCACAGTAAAAGTATGCATTGCTTGAAGGGTTGAGATTTACACCAAAAAACAATGAATACATTGTCACAATCACATTAGTCTGTATTACCTTTTCCTGAAATTATCATGGTTGTCTTATTCTTCAGAAAATTTCATTTTTTCTGCCAGTATGCCCAAACTGTTTTGAAAAACGCAGATTACAAATATTTTAAATAAATAAAGAGTTCTGAAAAAAATCACAAGAAAGAAAAAGCCAAGTGTTCGTTTTATAATGTTGTGCTTTTTCATTTAATTTTTGTTTACATTTTATGCTACCTGATAACCAGGGTCCAGTGAACGGTACGATAGGTAAAATACTTTAAAAAAACTTGCATAAAAAAGCATAGTAAATCAAAGGCAATGTAATAAATAAAATTAACAAAATAAAATTAACAGCCAAGCATATCTAAATCTATCTAAATAGTTCTTAAAGTGTTAGGAAATATAATTTTTTTCTTAGTACTAAAAAGACCATAACATGGTTTCCTGTGCTTGGGAAGTCATTGTATAATAAAGGGTTACTCTTCATTTAATACGATAAGGCCACCTAGAATGAATCCAAGGAAATTGATTTATTAGGTTATTAGAAATGGTATTATTTGATCCACAATCAAAATGCAGTTGAATTGTTTGGTCACACAGAATAACTAAGTATAAACAGTATCTCAGTCTTGTCCCCATGATTTCATAGATAACATAGAATTCTATCTAGGAACAGGAAACAAAGCAGCAAGACCCCAGCACCATCTTCTGAAATTGCCCAGAAGATGCTAATGTAATCTTCTGCCTGCGTGAACCTATTCAGAAAAGTAATGTAGTCTTGAAAACGGCTGAGATGTCCTCTGATACCTCAAATTGCCCAGATTATCCACAAGTCAGCCAAGCAGTTTATGTTTGAAACTAGGATATATAGATATGATCAACAATCATCTGAGCAACTAGCCCAAGGATGTTTAACTCGCTGTCAGGATATAGTTTTTAATCCTATGGGGGGAGAAATCATTTCTTCGGGAACATCTTGACCATTGCCTTTTTTAAAAACAGGATGCCATCACTGCTTTTCTAAAAAGGGAGTTTACAATCCTCTTTCTTGTGATGTGTCAATACTTATCAAAATCAGAATCATGCAAAGCATGGTATTCCTTATGACATTCCATGGAAGCAAAAACTGGAATTTGAAGGACAAGACAGGACGACTATCGACCCTTTTAAACTTTGGTATTGGAGAAGACTTCTGAAAATACTGTAGACCAGGGGTGTCAAACTCATGGCGTCATGTTGTCGTCACGTGATGTATTGTGACTTTTTCCCCCTTTGCTAAACTGGAGGTGGGTGTGGCCAGCATGTGACACATCCAGCCCGCGGGCTGCAAGTTTGACACCTCTGCTGTAGACAATGAATAATACAAATAAATCAACCAAGAGGTTCTCATTTGTGGTACAAATGACCAGCCTTAAATTATCAATTTTGGATACATTATGCAAAACCCCCAGTGCTCTGGAGAAGCTCTTTAAAAAGTGGAAGAAAAAGAGGTTGACCAACTGGCAATGAGTGGACGACCTGAAAGAGAAAGTTAGGGATAGATCATCATGAAGAAAAACTGTCTATGTGGTCACTAAGAGTCAACAATGACTTGATGGCTCATAATCAATAAATCAAAATTTCCTGCAACAAAGTGGATAAGGAACAGGTATGTGAATGATTGGCCTAATGCAAAGAAGCATATTTTTTACATTTTAGGGCCTTAGCAAATAAAGTTATCTAATATTATAAACAGTTCCATTACTGAAATTTCCCTAACAGTCCATTTTATTTAATTTTATACTTAATAAAAGTATACTTATTGTAAACTTGTCCAAGCATATTTAGATAAAATAGTTAACATCCATTGCAGATAAAAAGAAATCCTATTAGTTTCAGTCATAATCTCAATAGATTCTATAGATTTTGAAGTATGTTTCTTTCCTCTTCTGTCATTACCCTTAGCTCAGATATATATCAGGAACATGCATGACTTTGTAAAGAGAGAAAGGATACTTAGCCCTGATTATTTCAATTGCCCTGAACGTCTCAATGTTTTATAGAATTAACAGGACAGCAACAGGAGTACTAGCTATTTCAAATGAGAAATCCCTTTCTTCCATTCACAATTCATTTCTCTGAAAAGGCACTATTTTCACAGATTTCGTTGCAAAGAAGAAAACCCGCTGAAATTCTAAATCTCAAGTGAAAATAATCTGACCATGAGAATGGAGTAGATACTAAATTGCCTGTTTTCAGAAGTTTACGTAGCTGTCCAGACACAGTCATGCTCTGAGTGCCCAGATTCAGTATGGAGTTAAGTCAAACAAACAAATAAACAAAAGTATTGGGCTAACAACTTGTTGAGACAATTTCATTGTTATCAACATAGCTACAAGATCTTGAGTTGTACCAGCAACAAAGGCTTTTGGTACATATGTTGAAGTCCAGCAGAATGATCCTATAGGTTTTTACCCCCAAAACTAGCTATCGTCTTAAAGCTAAAAGACTGAAGATTGACAGTTTGCTGTTTGTTTGCCAACTTCTCATTTTTAATGAAAACATTTTAAATGTAAAAAGACTAGTGAAGAAGGGAGTTTGGTGGGCTCCAGGGGAAGATATTAGCCTGTTGGTGCCCAGGGACACCTTACTGGGGACTTCGAGTTTTGCCTGTAGGCTTGGAAAACAAAGGTTGAAATCCTTGCTGGAGTGGGAAGTAGCTGGCTCTTTACGAAATAAGGCAGACTGATGTGCCCAGGGGGATGTCACTTGACCACTGAGGGCCGAAAAAGATTCTATCAGATTTTGGATGCATTTGCTGGGGGAACTGGCTGAATAAGGGGTTACCTCAAGCAAAGGTGGAAGTTTTATAGTTAGAATTGTGTTTGGATTTTCAAAATTATTTTATCTTATTAAAAAAGTGGGCTATGTGTAGAACTGTATTTTCTTTTGGTATGTTTAACAAGGTTGATTTTGTTAAAATCGGGAATTGACCAGAGACCTTATAATTGGCCTCAGATTATAACCAAGGCTTTTTGTTTGTTTGTTTGTTTCCCTTTGGCGTTTGGCCAGAGGCAGGGTGGAGCTATGATTAAATGGAGAAACCACTTTATAATGAAGGCAGGGGGTTGGGTGGGACAGCAACAAAGGGACCTAATTTCCCAGGCACTGTTCACCTCCAGCCACAGATACCTGAGAGTTGAACCCTCAAAAGAGCTACTGGTTTTATTATACTTTATTATACCTTCCTTACTCACTCATCATAGCCTATCTTATCAAATGCTACCGGAATTAAAATGAGAATGCATGCCCAAACACATTCTTCCAATGTTTTTTTCCTGTATCCTTGCATTTGCTCATACTCCCCAGCCCACTGGACTCTACACAAAAGGGGCAAGTAAACTAAACACTATTCAACAACTGTTAAGCCTATGGCTCAAAACAATGACATTGTTATTCACTGCTTACCAGTGTTTATTTTCCAACTAGAAGACAAAATGACTAAAAATTAGAAGAGTATTAAACATAAATAAATGACAGCAGATTATTGTACTTAGTTCCTAAACGGGATAATTCTTATTTGATTAAAAACAGTAGCAATATCTCTACTGATTTATATTTATGGCTTGCGTGAGAAAATTCGTCATGGTTGCTGCTAGGATTTGTTTTCCTTAAGTATTATTTTGATGCTGAGGTTTCTACAGAGGTAACATGAGGAGTTTTGAAAGAGCTATATATTATCTTAGTTTGAGAATTTTAAAAAGTACTTTCCTGCTGGTTTACTTCTTATTTAGAAGCTTGTGAATATCATATAGCCCTAACTTATTTTCAATTAAATATTTGCTTTTAAATCAATAATTCATTTGCACAGAAATAGCAAAAATATAGGAAAATGGCTGAAATATCTTTTTGTTTTTTACAAATAAATGCAAACATGCCTGCAGTGTGATCATTGTCTTCTTGAGGCTGATCTTGATACTAATGGCAGCTGAGCAGAAATGAAATGTTAGCATGTTTTTAAGACTGGCCTTTTATTTTGATTCTTTATGACCAGTTAAAAATCTCTGAACATTAACAAGGAAGGAAGGAAATCGGCCATTAGAGTTCTTTTTAAAATGAATGCATTCATTCTGGGGATGGAAAAACTCATGTAAAACTTTGGGGTGCATATTAATATACTGTTGTGAATGCATTAGACAAGCTCCAGTGAAGTGGCTAATCTGTTTGACAATTAGTGACGAATTCGCTAGCCTAAAAAAATTACTTCCTAAACTAAATATGCAACTTTTTACTCGTGTCAAACAAGTATTTCTAAGACTTTGGTTTACGAATATTTTTTGTATTGCTTTTCCATCCGAGTCATTATTGCACACTTTGTATTGAACTAATCTAGTACAATTTAGTCAAAATTTAAAATTGTAGAATGTTTTTAAATCATTAAGCATCACTCATATTGAAACAGCTTTCTTCCTCTAAGACATTGCTATTTTATGATGATCCCTATTTCAAATGTGGTAAGACTATATGCGCAACAAACAGAAAATGTGAAGCTGTTGAGAAATGTTTCATTTATTTGACTTAGCAATTGGTCTTTTACCACAAAAAATGACCCTCAAATTAAAAAGAACTGAATTAGTGAAAAACGTATTATAATAGGTGCAGTTATTAAATTATATTTGCATAATAAATTCACTATCAAAACAATTCAAGAAGCTTAAATTGATTTGACAAAGAGCAGTCTTAAAGCATTATGTTTAGTCTACTTGCTATAAGAAGCAGTCCCTCAGGAATTGATGAGATAGTTCTGGACTATGTGTTTTTAAACTTAAAAATCAGTCTCGTTATACCATGTATATCCTCATCATTCCTTTTACCTTGTTTTAAACCCTACTATCAATGTGAATGCATTCTTTTCTCTAAATGATACTGTTTAGGTGAGTATTCTCTTGTGTGGCTTTTGTTCTTTATTTGAGATTTTGTTATCTTTAACTTGGAACAGAACATCCTATAGAAATAATATGTCTGCTTTGTCAATTCAGTCTAAGAAGTAGACAAAAAGATTATTCCCCCTCTTATTCTCCTTTGTCTTCAGCAATTTCATTACTTACACAATTCAAAATTATATCCAGTTTTACTGAAAATAGCTATAATTTGTTATGCTGGTCAATGACTAAAATAAAGACCTGACTTAGCTATAATTCGTTTAATAAATACTACTTGTAATGCATTCTTGAAAGTAATCTCCTTTATTTGACCTTAGTAACTAAAAGTAATTAAGTAACTGTCTTTGCATTTCTGTGAATATGTTACTTTAAAATTAATGCCTTTTCTACCAATGACTAGACCAGGGGTGTCAAACTCATCTGGCCTGTGGAGTGTTTAGAACTGGCCCGCGAGGCCGCCCTGGAAACAGCAAAGGACCAACCTACGGTGCTTCTACAAGCAAAAATGGAGCTCGCGAGGGCTCTCCCCAGCTCCGTTTTCACTGGCAGAGGGTAGCAGGAGGCCGTCCCAGCTGAAAACGGGAAAATGAGCTCAGGAGCCCATTTTCGCTGGCAGAGCGCTCAGGCCACCACAGGCACCCCCCAACACGATGTCATGCTGGCCACACCCTCCCTGGCCATGCCCACCCCGCCCCCTGAGGTCAAACACAACCCTGACATAGTCCTCAATG
>JANHJO010006406.1:1938-12737 GCA_032468235.1 Pseudoxyrhopus heterurus | reverse complement strand
AAAAAACTTTTTAGTGATTTATGGTTTGGGTCCCCATCATGTTTGGGGACGAGTTGATTTGTTTAATCTGATGAACTCATTTCAGTTCAAAGAAATACAGGAAGGGAGAATATAACCACTAACACTATTCTGTAAATATTACTTAAGAAATTATAGAATGTTATAAAATAACATTATAAGAGGCTATACAAGTTCAAAACATCATATTTATACTTACCTGTACACATGCAAACATAAGTAACTTGCTATTCCCTTTATGCAAACTACAGAAATAAGTAAGATGTGATAAGCCAAGGAATTAAAACATAAAATAAGAAAAAAGAAGGAAATATAACTATCAAGCTTACACCAGATCATTCACTACATTTCTCCATACCTTTCTATCATGCAAGATTGGTATTAGCCTTTCAAGGTAATCCAAACAAGAAACAGAATCAGGAACATCAGTACTATCTTTATTGTAAAATTACAGTATATTAAATAGAATCTTATAAGAGTAAAAGTATTTCTACCCTCCTCTCTTTGTTTTCCCCCATCTGCGGACTGAGCTGCTTCTTAATAGACCGTTGCCCTGACTGCTTATATTCCTTCTGTCTCCCAAGGTCCTTCAGTCATTCCATCATAGGAGTATAGAATATAGAATAATATCCTAAACTGTCTATAACAGACTATAATGTGGTCACCCGATAATATAATAACATCCCACATACGGTAATAATGTTCCAAAATTTCCTCTAAATGGGTCTTCAACATCAATGCAAATTTCTATTTTAAAAGAAAACTGAATTTTAAAATACCACAAAGCATTTTCTTAATCATAAAACCAAATTCTGCAAACAATGCCTATGATTATCTGAAATCTTTTTAGTCAGGCTTCAATTAGGCTTTACTCAGGACAGAATGTAAAATGGAAGCCTTGGTCATTCTTGTGGATTATATCTCTTGCCACCAGGATGGGGATAGCATATCCCTCATGGCTCATTTACATTTTTCAACAATCTTTGAAGTATTGCTTGAAGTATCCTTCTGGATTAGCTGCAAACATTGGAAGAGTGGAGGCATTTTTCTGCAGTAATTCCACTATTGGAGTTTCCATGGGAGGTGATGTGGTTTGGGGAATCAGCCAGGAGTTTGTTCTCAACTTCACTGTAGGATGATGCTATTTCTCCCTTGTGTTTAATAGCTCCAGTATATTTTGTGGCAACAATTTTTGCAGGCAACAATTTCAAGTGCAGTGTCATACCATGCTGATGATTTCCAATTGTATAAATACAATCTCAGGCCAGAGATAAAATGCCATCAATAATGCCATGTCCCAGTGTGTGGAACTAGTTAGAATGTGGATGAGATGAAATAGATTAAGGTTGAATAATCAATAAGGTTGAATAGCATTTGTTACCTTCAAAATATTACACCTCTGCTTGAGAATCTGCAATGGCTTCCTATGAATTCCTGGATACAATTCAAAGTGCAGGTATATTACCTACAAAAAAGCCTACATTTCTTGGCACCAAGGGACTTGCAAAATCACCTTCTCCAACCAAAATTAACCAACCTAATGCCTATGCACTAGGAGAAATTGCTGCTTATCACCATTCCATGAGGACCAAAGGTTCATAGAGGCTACTTTTCAATGACAGAATCTTCTTTATGAAGTAGCCTTCTTTTGGAAATCATGCTACAGTGGAACCTCGGTTCGCAAACGCCTCCATTTGCAACCAATTCGGTTCCCGAACAAAAAAGCCAGCCGAGTTTTGAATCGGTTCCCGACTCGAAACTCGGTTGGGGAACAAAACAACGGCGTGGAAAAATTCCTTTCTCTGCCGTTTTCCCTTCTGCGCATGTGCAGAATGTCTGCGCATGTGCAGTGAGGGTCCCTTCAGAACGCGACGATTTTGGTTCACGCCCGCAGTCCAGGAACGGGTTGCGGGTGCAAACTGAGGTTTGACTGTACTCTTTTCTTTCTTTTTAGCCTTCAAAAGCTTTTCCAAACAGAAATATTACAAAGGGTATATGGCACCTTATAGGTTATTCAGGATGGTTTGTTTTTATTTTATGTTGTGATTGTATTGTTCCATCTTAGTCCTATGGTCTGTAGATATTTAAATATTCATGGCTTGTTACTACAGTACAAGTAGTCCTCGACTTACAACAATTCATTTAATGACTGTTCAAAGTTACAACAGCACTGAAAAAAGTTTTTCACACTTATGACCATTGCAGCATCACAAGTCGTGTGATCAAAATTCAGGACGCTTGGCAACTGAGTCATATTTATGATGGTTTTCCCCCGAGTCATGTGATCACTTTTTATGATCTTCTGACAAGCGAAGTCAGTCGGGAAACCAGATTCACTTAACAACCGTTTTTGTAACTTAACAACTGAGTCACTTAACAACTGTGGCAAGAAAGGCTGTAAAATAGGGCAAAATTCACTTAACTGTCTCGCTTAGCAACAGACATTTTGGGCTCAACTGTGGTCATAAGTTGAAGACTACCTATATTGTTCTTAATTGCTGTGAACTACTAAAAGTCTAAAGTTCTGAATACGTAGAGTAATTCTGCTAGATAGATAAATAAACTGAAGGTAGGGCAAGTTATCTACTGCTAAAGAATTACTTTAAACGATCACTGTTATGATTTTTAAAGCATTTATAATTTAATGCCTTCAGTTTTTCCCAACATCAGCATCTTTTCCAGGGAGTCCTCTTTTTTCATTTGGTGGCCAAAGTATTTGAGTATTTCAGTTTCAGTGTTTGTTCTTCCAAAGAACAGTCAGGGTTGATTTACTTTAAAAAATGCAATGGAAGTCAAATTCCATATTATTTTTTTTGCTGAAATCTCTAGTTTTCATAATTGCTATTTCATCAGATGCTACAGTACCTTTCAAAGGTCCAAAAACAGGGAGCCTGTACTTTGAAACTCTGTTTTACAAAGTAAATTCTCTTACCTGGAAATTCCCTTGATGTTAAATTGAAGGGACATGTCTTTTTTCCCCACAAAAAATTTCTAGTCATATGTAACTCAGTGTAAAGAATGCCCTGGAAGCCAAATTATTTTTTCTGTGCCTTAGTAAGATGAGTAAAACTCTCAGTCAGTGATCTAAAACTGTAAATGTAGATTCTCAGTGAGTAGTTAAATTTAATGTATATGAGGTGAATATGGATAGTAAAAGTATTACGGAATGAGTCTGCATTGAATCTAGAATTCCTTGTGCACTTAAAATGTGACAGTTCAGAATTTTGGACCATATGGGATATACAAGCGCACACATGAAGGATTTATGTCAAGTGTTGTTAGTATTTTGCTGAGGTAACCTTTTTTGTTAAATTGTTTTAAATGTGTAGAAATAATATTTTTATTTTATATATTTATATAATGCATAATTAACAGGTAATTTATTATATCAAATAGAGAAGACAGTAAAATATAGTAGAATGATGTCCAAAAATAAGAACATTCTGTTTCCGAAACACTTGTATTTCAAAGGATGGTTTTGTTGTCAAGTTGTTTTAAATGGGATGTGCCTAGTCATCATATACCGGTAGCATTCTTGTAGTTATAAAAATGATTTTGCTGTAGTACAAAAGACAGGGTTTGGTTTCAAAGAACTTTGGGGGTGAGGATTGGGGAATAAAATAATCCTTCCAAACCATGTTTGCTGACAGATAAATGAATTCTTACTCTCATGACAAACCCACGTTATAGGAGGTAGGAGATAAAATTGAAGGTAGAATTATAAGGAAAAGTTTATGAACTTGGCACCACTTTTCTTCTCTGCATGAGAATTATGAACACCTGAAAAAGACTATTTGATAATGTAATTTATATGGTTAATATAGGTAATGTTTTATTTTTGATCTTTGAATGGTAAAACTTGTTGCTGGTCTGGAACACTTTACCTTACATCAACTTATATAAAACACTAGCTAATGAAGATTTGACCAGTAGCATTTAAAATTAGCTATTCAAAGTAACCTTGGCAGTTTCTTTACTAATACTATCTCAGTATTAGTAAAGTGCAACATTATGCTAAGCAAAAAGTGTGTGTGAATCATATTTTTGCTCTTTAACATCTAGTAGTGTATGAATCTGACAAGGTTTCATAGTATTTCACAAACATACTATTCACTCTGTTCTGATTATCCATGTTAAAAGGATAATAATCAGAAGACTGCAATAATCTTGCTGCAATTGTCATGCCACAGATCCATTTAAAATGTTAACATGGAGTTGATGTATTATATTATGGACTAAAAAGAAATTGTATGATATTTTTATATACTATATATATATTGTGAACCATCAAGAGTTATTTTTCATTGTGGCAGCATGCAGATATGTTTAATAAATAAAGCAAATAATCACACCAGATTTTTTTTTGCACTTTATGATTATAGTTTATCTCAGACCAAAATTAATGTTTCTGGATTATTGAGATCAAAACTCCTAGGATTTCTAACTAGCATACCCAAATACAATGTCCATGATCTCCAGTTTATACAAAAGATTTGGTTCATATTGGAGGCAATCTGCAATCTCCAGCATATAATTCGATGTTGTCCCAAACAACTCATGTCCTTGAAGTTCAGAAGCACCCAGTTAGAAGTAATTCACACAATCAAAAAGGAATTTGAAGAATGGTGAGCAGATGTAATAGGAACTTGATGTTCAAAACCTCATGTCATTTTCACAGCTCAACTTAGGTGGAATGTACCAGTTATAAAACTGCTGAAAGAGGAGACCTATTATCACAATTCTTTTAACCTGTTCTAAATATTAGAAAATGCTAGTGTCCACAGTGCAACGAAGACATTTATTTGCATGGGGGCAGGACATAGGAAGAGACTGTAATTTACCCTCTTTGTGCAAGCTTTTTTAATAGATCAAATTATCTTTCCATGTATTGGTTAGATTCCAGAACCATTAGGACATACATCTTTAGTAGATATTAATCTGACGTGTAAAAACCAGAACTGTAATTCAATATACATGATAATCTCTCTGTAGGACCATCTTCATATTAAATTATCTTGAATACTAATTCACTTTTTCATAGTGATAGTGTTTCTTTCCAAAGGAAATATAAGATGATTGTTAGGGGAAGACCAACTGCATGCATTTTCTTTTGCCTGTTTTTCATGGTAGTTTGTCTAGTGGTCCAAAAAACTTAGTAGTATAGAGAAAAACATTAAAGCCCATTAGTTCACCATGTTTGCCAAAAGATTTTAATTGTCCTCTTCCCCCTCTTTACCCATATGTGTGTTATGTGTGTTGAGGAAGTTGGTTTTTTGAATCTTTAATAATTATGAAGAAAAAGTAGAATACAACTTTTGCTTCAGAGAATAATATACTGAAGACATTGATCTTATTTTCAGTATGCCCACTGAAAAAATGGTGGTTTCTGTGAATCTTTCTGTATGTGCTATCTTTATGTACTACCTTTATTACAACCAGTCCAGTTCTGTAAATGAATAACCTAAATTAAAGATGAGTGTCCAACAATTAAGATATGAGAATTAAAAGTTACTTGGGAAATTCAAAATACTATTCCTTACTCAGAAAACATACTTTCCTGTCAGGATTCTTTATTAATGCTTTCAGCAGAATCATCTCCCTTTTGACTGCCTCTGGTGTAGAAAGGCGCCATATCAGCATTCTAATCCAATTCAGGATTTGACAGAGCCCAAGGGAAAGAATGCGTCAGTTTTAAGGAATCCCCTTCACACCCTCCAAATCTTGGAAATCTTAACACATATAATATCTTGTCTATCTTTAAAAATCAAATGTTCTCAAGATCAACTTTCAGGACTTTTTTTAAAAAAAATTGCCTCTGTGTGTGTCTATGTGCATATTCGTAACTCCTACAGAGCTTTTAAGAGGAGCCAGGTAGGATTTGATTTAAAATTCAGGTTGGCTGATATGACATGTCAGTCAACAAAATGAAATTGAATTAGCTGTATATGATTAGCTCTGTGCAAAAAGGTAGAGCTGAAAGATGATAAAGAATTGTTCTCATGATATTTGGAATATTAGAATGTGTAAATTAACATAATTTCATTTACTGTATTTTTTTTCCTTTTTCATTAAGATGTTGAGTAACATTCTTGGCTTTACCTTTTTAGAAGTTACACTTTTCTTAGAAAATAGGTTAAATTCAATGTTTTTCATTCTGAGGCAGGATTCAAGGAGGTACGATATTAGGATGAACTAATGGAGTGCTTTAAGGAGAACTAAATCTCAGGTTCATCATTTCATAGATTTTTCATTGTGTGTATGCTGTGAAAGTATAGTATTTAAAAAAAAATTCTTAGCATTTTTTCCATAAGTGCAGGGTTCACTTTTTTTTCCAGATCAACTATTCAAAATAGTAAAGCAGTATATGAACATTAAAATGTTTGTTGATTTGTTTTATAATCAACATGTACTATTTTACTACTTTGAATAGCTGATCTGGAAAAAAAGTAGCAAGTACTTTTTGATAAGCATTCTTAGCATGGAAAGGAGCAGAATGATTATTGTGATGTTGATTGCTGTTCTAATTATGCCTGAAATTTGGATAACTTTGCTCATTTTTTATCATGGAAATAATACGCAATTTATATGTTAAAAAACAAGTAATTTCATTATCTGCTATTTCATTTCTCATGAAATAATGACTTGGATATTAGAAGGAACTGAATCCTCGACTTACGATCACAATTGAGCCCAAAATTTCTGTAAGTGAGACATTTGTTAAATGAGTTTTGCCCCGTTTTATGACCTTTCTTGCCTTAGTTGTTAAGTGAATCACTGCAGTTGATAAGTTAGTAACTTGGATATTAAGTGAATCTGTCTTCCCCATTGACTTTGTTTGTCAGAAGATCGCAAAAGGTGATCGGACACAGCAACAGTCATAAATATGAACCCGTTGCCAAGCATCTGAATTTTGATCAAATGATCATGGGGATGCTTCAAAGATTGTAACTGTGAAAAACGGTCATAAGTCACTTTTTCAGTGCTGTTATAACTTTGAACAGTCACCTGTACTTCTGCTTATTTGGATTCTCCCATTGTCTTTGTACCATATAAAGTTGTGAATATGAAACTCGGGGCCAAATTTAGGTTCAGTTTTAATTTTTCTTGTTCAAGCAGTTTCCTCATTTTAAGAATGTGGAAGAAAAAATATATATGTATTAGATGGTATTGAGTGTACACCTTTGTCAGATGTATATTTGGTACAAATCCACCATGGTTATCTCTCTTGATGTTCTCTTTATATGCTATTTTATACATTAAGAAACAAAAGATCATGGGACTAGAGTTTTTTCTTAATTGGCCAAAGAATACAATTATAAGTAGTAAGAAAATAAAAGTTGTTTTTCTTATTTATATATTGTAGTAGTGATTCTCATATTATCATTCCTTCCAGTTTACAATTTGCAAGCTATATTTTGATTCTAATGAGAACTTCTCTTATGTTCTAAGAAACAATCATTGCTTAACTTGCCTGTTTTTCCCAAAAGAACCTCAACAGATTAATTTCCTGTATATATTTGGATTCCTGCTGTTTTTAACCAGGTAATATCCTAAAACCAACAATCAGCTCACATTTCCAGTAAAGAAGAGCATCAAGACAAAATCATCTGGAGACGTTTTTTAAATTCCGTTCTGTTTAAAGGATATCAATTTTAGAAGTCTCATGTATAACATTCTTCAAAGGCTAATAGGAAAGAAAGACATCTGAATTGATTATTGTATCAACAAAGTATTAAATGAAATAGTGTAGTAGTGAATTACTCATTCCTTGCAAATTATAAGACCATCGTATACCAAATAGAAACATTTGAGCTCCAAGTCATTTTCTTCTGAGTTTTACTTCTACTTTTCAGTGGGGAATAAAGTCTGTAAGCAGGAGTGTCCACAGGGAGTACAAGCAAAAACAAAAAATCAATAGGGCAGCCATGACAATGTGATGGAAACTCTTCTTGGTTTTCATGTGCATCACATATGCAGTACACGTTAAAAAAGAAAACAGGCGGAGCTTTGATCGCACTATCCTGATTACCATATTAACTTTTTTCTACCATATCCTACAGACAACCCATCTGTAACTTTTCTACATAGTAGGAATTTTAAATAATGATTCAGTATGCCTACTAATGCAATTTCTGGTGGGTTAAACTGACTTGAGACCTACAAACAAATGTTGTCCATTTTGTAAGAGTATTGCCTTGAAAAGTATTACAGATATTGCTAAAAGCTAGGGGCTTGCTGTGACAGCAGTTAAGTAAACAATGATAGCACATGCAAGAGCCTCACTATGTTCAAAGAATACATATAATTGAAAAGAATTTAAGAGATTAAGAGCTGTTGATATAAGATTTTAGGATTAATGGATTGTTCAGTTGTTTTTATGTATACATTTATAAATTTGAAGTGAGGAAAGGAGTTTAATGCTTTTAGATCCCTAATCAGAAAAATCTTTCTAGAGATGTGTAGCTTAGAGAATTGCAAACTGTTTAATAGGAAAGCAATTTCCCACCTTTGATTTACCAGGTATAAACAATTGTAGCAACTTGTCACCTTCTCTTAAATTACAAGTGATGTCTTCTTCCCATATCCCTTCTCTTATCTATAAACACATCAGTAAAGCCTGGTAAAAGTCCATTGAGAGTTAACAGAGATAATAATATATGTATTATATTATTATAATTATGATCAAATAAACCAATTTTAGATTCCTTCCTTTTACTGTGATCTTCAGTCCCTTCAAAAATATCAGAGTACCTTATTTCTTTTCATTTCTTTTCTTTGTTCCTTCTCACAAAATTCTTTAAAGCTTTTCTTTTGTAAATCTAATATAGGAAAATTATGCAGGCTACTCTCTTAGTTTGTTATTTCTATATATGTTTTAATTATTAAAAATTATTTAATTATCTTCTAGTTTTTTCTAGTTTCCAACCATAAAAGTCTCATCCTATCATTTAAAAAAAATAAAAACAAAAGCATTTCATCACATTCTTATAATTAATTCCAAAATCTTGTATTTCAAATCCATTTGCACCCTTAGTCTATTTGTATTTTCCAAAAGCAAAGTTCTAGTCACCTTTTTGCTGTTTATTAGAAAATAATTAAATTCTTAAATTTGTATTTAAATTTTTTTGTTAAGGATTAAGAAAACTCACCCAATGTTTTCAGATTTAGCAATCCAAAATTTCCTAATAGCTAAAAAGCAGTTAACATGCAATTTCCAAAAGTAATTAGGAAAGGAAATATGCAAACCCAGTGTTCTTAAAGTCAACCGTGATTTCAGCAAGATGGCTATTCCCTTGTCATCCAAAACTCTGAACCACCAGGGACTGCCATTTTGTGGTCTCCTTGGAAGGCTCAACTAACTGGAATACTTGGGGATGATTTCAAATCCTTGTCTGGAGAGGAATTATGAAGTGCTGGTCTACTCTCTGGTCTTTATTCTATCACGTCATTGGCTCCACTAACAATGGAGTTGTCTTCAATTCACAATATCTTCGCCAGAAGTACTTTTGAAAGAGTTCAAACTGCGCTTCTTAGATCCATAGTTGAATCTAAAAACTGGTGTCAAAAAGATGTCCTGGAGGTTTTCGTTTGTTTCTAGATAAGAACATTAGCAAAAGTAAATCATTCTTGAACAGTATTACCTTACATAATTTGTTCCTACACAGCATGGGGAATGGCTATTGGCTTTTAGATGGGTTTTGAAGAAGATTAGACAAATTCATGGAAGACGAATCTGTCAACAGCTGTTAGCTAAAATAACTAACTGGAATAGTTAGACTCAAAGGAGTGCCTTTATAAATGCAAGCTCCTGAAAGAACAATTGATGGAGTAGAATTATTGCTTTTCATTTTGTGGAGCTGCTTATAGAACCATCTGGATAAAGCACTTTTGGAAACAGGAGCTTTCCAGAAGGCTTGTATTTGTATTTTCAGTTTAGTGCTAAAATTAAATGCAATTAAAAATAAAAGCAAAGGTAGGTGTAAGACAAAGTCTAATGTATTTTTTTTTTAAAAAACAGCAACTCTTAAAATGATGTATATAGTACTGGAAAAAAATGTCTTAAGTATATGAAGTGTGAGGCTCTTTGATTTTTAATTTTTTCCCTGTTGTGGACTTGGCGGTATTTCCTCTGAGCTATTCTCAGGATAGATTGTATATTCCAAAATTGTACAGCTGCATCAATATGTAGGTGTATAGTTTAAAAATAACCATTGTCTGTATCTTTATACAACACAAGGCAGATAATTTTTTCACCAAGGTTTTCTAATGACATGGTATTTTGCTTTGCTATAAGAACCTAAGCTGTTTATGTCTAACCACTCTGAGGTTTTACACTTGTTTATGTTATTGTGCTTAACTTTCAATGACTGTAAACCTGTCAGCTGGAGGGGGAAGGGGAAATGACATTTTAAATCCTACTACGTGTGAAAATCCATATGACCAGAGATCCTATCTGTCTTGCCTTCGTTTGTGAGATAATATATTGCCTTTAAAAAGAAGAATCTCCAACTAAGCAGCTATTCACTTCTTAGATCATTTTAGAGATTAAACTCATAATCAGAAAACGAGAAGATGGCAAACCTTTCTGGGCTGCCTCTTTTCCAACTGCTTGGTAATATTCTTCTTTAAAAAAAAAAACTCTGTACACAATCGTACCTACTCTTTCTTTCCAGTCACTAATATCAAATGCATTCCCTGACATGTTTACAGTGGAACCTCGGTTCACAAACACTTCTGTTCACAACCAAATCGGTTCACAACCAAAAAATCAGCTAAATGTT
>JANHJO010006401.1:335256-347159 GCA_032468235.1 Pseudoxyrhopus heterurus | reverse complement strand
TGCTGACATTGTAAACCGCTTAGAGAGGGTTGCAAGCCCTGATAGGCGGTATATAAATACAGTGCTATTGCTATAGTAAAGTTGGGAAAAATGGAAGTAAAAATAAAACCATTTCGTTTCCCTTACAAGACTGCATTTTACATTTGAAGTTATAAATGTATGAAAAAGTTATGCTAATTTAACATTAAAGTTTTATTAAAGGTTTGTTGGTTAAATTAAGCTGAATATACAGTTAAAAACCTAAGGAACATAAAATACAAAATAAGAAATAGAGTCTGTATTTTTTATAGGAATGTAACTAACTCTACTTCATCTAGCCTAGTTGCAAAAGAGTCCTTACAGTGTATTCTCTGGAGGAAATAGCTCTGAAACTGAACAAAAAGGTTTTATATAAAAGATTTCTGGAATTTTTTTTACTGGAGAAAAGCTTAATTTCTAGATATGTTCTTCTTATTCTTACTTTCAGTTTCTTCCAACAATTATGGACACCATTATTTTTAGATCAATCACATTCCTTTAAATGTAGTGGTGGTTACACATCAATGTAACAAAAGCAGACTTAAAAAAACAAATGAAGATATCAATTCACCTCACTTTTTGACACTCAGTTCTCCTTCCCATCATCAAAAGGCTGAAAGAATACATTACTCTTACTAGAAATCTTGACTGATCACTGATGGAGAAGTTTTGACATAAGTTGGAGCCCACATATGGCCCAAGGGTCAGAGAATACTCATATCTCTATTATAACATAGCACCAAAGCAAATGGATGTGAGTGTCTAGCAAGAGAACTAAGATTTAATTTGCATATAAGCATATAAGATGAACAAACTGATCAGATGTTGCATAGTCAAATTTCAAGTTATAGGCATGTTGACTTTTATTCCACAATAAACCAGGGGTCAAACGTGCGGCCCGTGGGCCGGATGTATCATGTGCTGGCCACGTCCACCATTTTAGCAAAGGGGGAAAAGTTGTGATATGTCACATGACAACAACATGATGCCATGAGTTTGACTCCCTGCAATAAACTGTTATGCATTAAAAAAAGTTTGCCACTCTCTAAAAGGGGAAAAACAAAAAAATCCTAAAATTACCAACCAATCAATTTTAAGTATCTAGTCGTATCAAGGTTTTGATACTTTATTTTAAACTTTACTCTACATTTAGTCAGTCATGAGTACTGAGGGCAATGGTCCTTCTTAAATATTAAATGGTTCCATTTCTTACAAGCCAAAAATAAAATATTCATGCTGCAATGTAAAAATAATATCAAGAATAGTGAGGTGCGAAAAAAATTATACTAAGCCAGCGGTGCCCATTGCCCAACCTTTCTGGCTTGGCGGCCGGGGAGGTGGGGGAAGGAAGAGAAGATAGTTCCCTGCCTGCACAGCTCCATTTGTCTTAGCAGCCACCGCTGCTATGAGGGGAGCTTTGTGTGCATGCAGGCGCTGACCCGCTGCTTGCATGGCCCTGTTCCAAACAGGCCTGTACTAAGTAATGTACTAATCAAAGAGAAGTTTATCTTATTGTATTCATACCTCATCTACAGCCTGAATACTCATTTCATGGGACAAGTGAAGCAAACAAAGGACAGCACTCTTGGTAACACC
Source organism: Pseudoxyrhopus heterurus (assembly GCA_032468235.1). Classification (NCBI taxonomy): domain Eukaryota; kingdom Metazoa; phylum Chordata; class Lepidosauria; order Squamata; genus Pseudoxyrhopus; species Pseudoxyrhopus heterurus. The sequence goes on along the minus strand of JANHJO010006401.1, from coordinate 345,545 downwards.
TTTTCCCATGAAAGACATGGCATTGCCTCCCCACTCAACATAAAAAGATGAGATGACCTGAAAGGAGAAGCAAAAAAAAAAATGCTCTTCAAAGGCATCACAACTTTGTCACAGATATCAGCTTATCAACCCTTAAAGTTAAACTCTGGAACAGTTTTGAAGGCTGCTTGGGGAACTGAAACTTCGTTTACATGCAGATTCTGTTCTTTCTGAATTTGGAAATAGTTTCGACTCCCTCAACGCATACATTCAGCAATTATTAATTCTTGTCCTTACTGGACGCTGGCCAGATGTACGATGCAAAAAATGTGTTAATTGTGTCACTTTGGGGATATGCAAAGAATGGGAGAGTTTAAAAGCCCATAGAATTTTAATCAAGGCCCGAAGAGCTGACAGCTATTGTACAATATATCTGGGTATATAAACTGTGAGAGGTAATATTTCCTTTGAAAGAATTATGCCTGCATAATGTACATCTAAAGATCTGGAGAGTGATAATTTTATTCTGCTTATTTAAACTATCATTTAGTTCATTTTCTAAACTCCACATAAACTCAAATTAGATGTGATATAGGATATCTTTCATAAAATTTCTGTTATTTTTAAGGGATAGATAACGGGTGTAGCAGGAAATGGATCTCATCAGATGAATTATGGTTGAGGAAAGCTAATTTACTCTCCCCTTATTCATTTTGTCGCAATTAAATATACTAACCTAAAAGATGCTACAAAATCCCTTGTCACATTGTAAGGGTCTATTCTTTCCTGATTTCTCATTAAGACTGCAGTCCAGCAGGAAGATCTTTTTCTTATTAATTACACAAAAGTTTCTTTAAGACTTTTTTCAGCTGCGAGGTATTTTTTCAACACAACGATGAACATATAACATTTAGATTACACATAACAACAATTAAAAAAACATTCTACTCTGCTGGACTCTATGTTAAAATGTTAGTCTATTTGTGGTGCTCTCACAAAGGAAATGATCTGAGGATTATACTTTTGTTTTTAGAAATTAACCAAGTAGAATTTTTTTTTCTAAATTTTGTTTTTAGAAATTAATCAAGTAATGTGGAAGCTATTTAAAAATAAAATCCAATATATGCTATTTTCTATCTAATTCATGTTCAGAAGGATAACTATTATATGACAAGTATATTTTTCAAAATTAGCAATAGGCACATATTTGTAGCCCACAGTAATGAAAGGTGTAAACATACAACAGCTATTAATGAAACTATTCATTGACCAGAACCTGATAAAATACTATACTAAATGTTTTCGAAAGATGAGTTCCCTAGAACAGGGGTCTCCAACCTTGGCAACTTTAAGACTTGTGGACTTCAACTCCCAGAATTCCTCAGCCAGCTTTGTTGGCCCCTGCCCTAGAAAAACCTCCAATTGTACAGGACACAGTGAAACCTGTCCCCTTCTCTCTGATGGAAATCTTGGCTGGAGTACCCTGTTTAAAGCAGGGTCAATCCACTCTTTTTATTTCCCAATCACACAAAATTTATTCATTGTTCATTTACCTCAAGAAGTCCAGCTAAGTATTTCTTACAAATCATGAATGGCTCCACTGTGACAGAGTATGAACTCCAGCCTGGCAGTGCTGTGACATGAACCATACTATTTAATGTCCTTTCCAAGAAAGGTAATCCATAGAAATGAGGGGCATCTGTTACTCGCAAATACTGCAGAAGCTTCAAGGCTAGTTCTGTTCGGAAATAGCCAGTAAGTTCCAAATCTTTTCTGTAAAAAAATAGAGATGATGATAAGATATGGTATTAGAGAGCCAGTTTGGTCTAGTGGTTAAGACACCAGGCTAGTAACCAGGAGATCAGGACTTCTAGTCACACAGATAGGAAGATATCTGGGTGACCTTGGGCCAATCTTTCCCACTCAGACCTAGGAAGTAGACCAGGGGTGTCAAACTCAAGGCCCGCGGACCAGATGCAGCCCACGGGGTGCTTAGATCTCGCCTGCGGGACCACCCTGGAAACAGCGAAGGTCTGGCCCACGGTGCCTCTGCCAGCGAAAACATAGCTTGGGAGGGCCATGTGTGCCTTCCTGACCTCTGTTTTCACTAGCAGAGAGCTGACGGTTTTTGCAGCCAAAAATGGAGCCTGGGAGGGGTACTCACAACAGGAGTTATGTTGAACTGGCCACACCCACCCTGGCCACATCCACCCGGTCCCTGAGGTCAAACACAACCCTGATGCAGCCCTCAATGAAACTGAGTTTTGATACCCTTGAAGTAGACAAAAGCAAACAACTTCAGAAACCAGAAGGAAATTTCTGAAAGACTCCTTGGGTTCTAATTAAGCTTTGAGGAGCTGATTGTAGTCCTTGGACATCAGATCTTGCATTTTAAGAATCAAATAATTATACTAATGATTTATATTGCTGGCTATCTCATTTTATGCCATACCTGTCAGTAACAGACATGAACCTGAGTAGAAGTGTATTAAAGAAAGCAATCAATTCTTTCTGCAATTGTTGTCTGACAGCTGTCTTTAGCTCATCAGCTTCATCTTGGGCCGGAGATTCTGGTGGTACCACAAGATCTAATAGAGATTTTGGATTCTGCACAGGAGATCAAGGCATAACATCATTATAGAACATACGTTTCATTACCTATTCTCCAACAGAGCATAAAACTCAGATTGAAACTAGCAGTTGACATGCTTTTTTCATATTAGAAATAAGCTATTTAAGAATACGTTTTCTTAGCAATTTATACAGCATTAATATGCTGCATAACGGAGATCATCAGTTATTCAGTAAACTAATTTCAATGATATAAAAATTGAAGCAAGAAGATGGTAAGCATTTCCTGGCAGAGACAAGACAAATTTACCAAATGGTTTATTAATTGACACTGACTCTTTGGCTACAACCTACCAGATTCACTGAGTTTTTGAAGTCAGTTTTCTTTTGGTGAATATATTTAAATGTGCTTCCTGTTACAAAAGTCATTCTATGGCAAGCATGCATTTCTCCTGATCTAAAATTGATTTTTATTCAGAAAAATCACGATTGTTTCTAATGCATGTGCTTCTTGTTGTGGAAGCTCTTGTGCATCTTACCTTTATATGAGATAATAATGGTGGGATAAAAATCTAATAAATGACTGACTGACTAATGGGACAAAGGCTCTTTTTCTACAGAAGATCAAGGTCCTACTAGAGGGGACTCCTCCTTCAATTCATTCCAGTAGGCAGGGTCAGGATTTTAGACCATATTATGGGAAAGAAACTGTCATCTCCTAAATTAGATTACCGATACAGAGTACGCCATCCAAAAAAAAAAAGAAAAAAAATTGACCCCTTCTTATATTTACTATGTACACATAGTAAATATAGTAAGTAGAGATAGTCTTTTGAGACAAGTGTAACGGCACAGATCTGTAAGTACAGGAGTAGCCTGGTACTCATTTTAAATTGGTTACAAGAAATGTGATGACCACCTAAAATGATGAATACTAGTGAGTAATGTAGTGAGTCCCAAGGCAGCCGATACCAACAAGTCTGCATTGAATACCAAACATTGAGAATAGGGACAAAATGTTTGTGTCAAAATGTGTTGAGTACCAAATTCAATGAGTTTCAAAGCAGTTGAATATCAAAGTGCCACTGTATATGAAAATACATGATCTGTTGAAATCAGGTGTTACTCAAGACCCTTACATGCTTCAGGACCACGTCCAGGATCCATTTTAGGTGCTCAAACTCTGAAATATTCTTCTGTTCCTTCATAAACTTGTTTAAAAAACATATGACATCAGCCAAAAGGTTTTCATCCTCTGAAGACGCTGGAAGTACTTGAAGAAACCTGTTACGCACAAACCATAATATTGCACATGTCATTTTGTAGCAGTATCCTGTCACTAGCATTACATAATTAATGTAGTTTGCTGAAATATAAAGTTAAACTTAAAAGAGATTGAAAACAGCAATGTGCTGATGCTAATTATAAATGTCAGAAATACAAAGCAGATGAATGCAAGAGGTCTTTTTTTAAAAATAATAAACTTCAAAAGATTCAAATATGAAACAATATGAAATATTCAAAAAAAAAACATAGCAGAAGGAATGGTCAAAGAAGAAACATATTGCCTTTATTTTTTACCCTATTCTTTATGCATTTAGCCTTCATGAACCATCTGTATACAGAAATCATACAGCCAGAAAATTGCCAAAATCAGATGTCTCACTGATCTAGGTATTCCTAACAATATTCTGGCAGGCAGATGAATGCAGTGCTTACAATAGGAAGGGCAAAAGGGCCAAACATGTTTCATAGCACTGCTTTATCCTTAGCCAACCCGTGAATGTAAAAACTTCTTCCTTTTTGGTTGCTAAATACAACTGATTTACCGTTTTCAAAGGCATTTCTTGCTGCAGAAAATGCTTGGAAAGATTCTAAAGAAACTGGCTATCTTTGAAAATGGCAAAGCTAAATCTACAGTGACAGATGGCTTTGTAGCCAGTTAGGTACCTTGTTCTTACACACCAACCTGCTTAATGCTGTTTGCCAAGCCAAGGATTTGAAAGTGGCTCCACAAGGACTACTGCTGCACATTAATGCCAGCCTATCATTCAGAATATAAAAATTCATTTTTGTGACAGCAGCCCTAACTTCCCCGTGGGATGCTGCTTGAGTGATGGCATTAAGACAATCCTGCAGACCGAAGGTTGCACACGTTAACTTAAGGATAATAATATCTTCTGAGGAGAGCTTTAAAGTGCTGGAAAATCTGGAATTTTTTTAAAAAAAGAACATTAAAATGACAATTAAAGGGTTTATTTTAAAATAACCAACGAATATAGCATCTCAATTTATATATTTTTTTCTTCTTTTATCACATTAATTTAGAGTTTTATCTTTTTGGAACCATCAAATAGAATTTGTCTTCTTGTTCTATGGGGCAGTTCATGAAGAAATCTTTCACTACAGTGTTTTTCATAAGTTTACAGGATACACAAAGGCTACCACAAAAATATACCCAATCAAGATTGGAAGCTATGGAAAGTTTAAGGAAAAACAAAGGATATTGGAGAAACGAACTACCTGTCTTATTGCTTCTTAACGATTTGGAGAATGGATCACTGGCTGGAAACTTTGTTAGGAATCTCTGACTTTAAAATATTCTTGGGTTCCTGTTTTCTCTATCTCTGATTCACTAATCATAGCCTAGCTGGAGATGACAGAATTTGAAGTCTAAGATTCCCAACCCTATTCCCAAATGGAGTTTCAGTGTTTTATAGTAGGTGCCATTCATTAAAGCAAAAGTATAAAAATTTCCAAATGAAGACCCAAAACTAAGTCAGGATTGCTCTTTGTTAAATACAAATTGGAAGAAATGTTATAACTGTAACAACAAAATGAATAGCTTACTGTTCTGCTGCTGTCTCATAACTGGCAAGCGCAACTAAATTATCTGCTCCATGGAACCAAGACAAGTTCCAAGCCATTTTTAGCATATCGGACACATGTTTTGAGGCCCAGAATTCACCAGAAAATGGCAACACCACCGAGTTAGGACTGACAACATGATGTGCAGAGACTTTAAGAGGTAGATGATACCTTTAGAAATAAAAAGGGACAAATTGAAATAATGCTGGTTTTGGAGAACAAAAGTTGTATTGCTCACTATTTGATTATAGTCATGGTTTAAGACTTCTGAAATATTTTACACATTACTCTTACATGGCATATAAAATGTGTTCCTATTCAGGTTACTGACAGTCCCCACATCGACTTTACCTCAATCAATTCTATAGAATCAGTTGATCATAAACTAGAATCCAATCCAAACAGGAGTCAAAACATGTCTCTGTGGCCTCACATGGGAAGCCTATAGGAGCATGCAGGCCCAGGGCTAGTTAGTGCCCTGAGAACCCTCCCTTTGCCTTTTAACTGTTTAATCATCCATGCCTCTTTCTAAATTTTGAATTTTTATATATTGTTTTTATATTTTAATGTTTTATTGTTCACTGCCCAGAGTCCCTCTTTGAGGAAGATGGGTGGTCACAAATGTGAAAAACAAACAAACAAAGAAACAAATAAATAAATAATATGTAACGGAAAAATCACCATGGACTATACAAATGAAGCTTTTGCTGTCACAATTTGTGACAGCCCCCCCCACAAACCCCCCTCTCCGAAAAGAATATAATATGCTACCACCAATACAAAAAAGTCCACTTGTATGGAGTAAAGAGAATTTAATCCATTTAGGATTATTTTTTAAAAAAAAATAACGAAAACAAACAAGAGTTGTATTTTGTGTCAAGGTCCTTCAAACATCTGTGAAAGGCTTTCTAGATTTTTTTAAAAAATTTAAAATATTTCCTTCACAGTGAAAAACCCAATATTTCTGCATGGTTAACTCTTAATATGAATAATATCTCTTACCTCCTTACAATGGCAACAGGCAAGGTGAAATGGGAAATGCTAGAAGGATCACAGGAAACCGTATCAGCCCTGCATAAAACGACCAAATAAATTCAAACAAACCAAAGAAGACACTAGGTGTTAATCAGTACATGTCTTAAATGTCATATACGTTTAGCTAAGCACTGTCATATCTACACAGGGCAATGCTCAAAGGCTAGTGAAGGAAATCTGCATTTTAGCTTTATGTCTGTCAGGTTTCACACTAGGGATCAGTACCAAATCCAAGTCCTTAGCTTTCTTCTTATTCAGGAATTGGCTAAATTTGTCAATAGATTCTTTGATATGACTTCTCATTCCAGACAAGAATGAAGCCTGTTACACAAAGAGGATTTGCCAGCTCCAGGACAAAGTATCAAAGGCCTTTTTAAAGATAGGGGTCCCCAAACTAAAACTCTGGGATTTCTTCACTCCTACCTTTCTCATTTAACAGCTATGTAACTAATCTTTGACGATCTTGGAAGGCAGCTAATAAACACTGAAATAAGGATAATTTCTAGCCTGGGAAATTCTGGTTTCCATCTCATCAGCTTCAGCCCTTACAATGTCAGCAATTTAAAATGAGGCAGGAGGCAGGATAGAAGGAAAACATAAAGAACCACAATATGGCTGCCTGGTCATGAAAGACCAGATTGATTGCCACTCATTGAAATTGGGTGCCCTCCTGCTGCTTCACTTGGAAAACCCCTTTCCATACAACAGCCCAAAGTAGAAATGTTTGTAAGCAATAAGCTAGAATATGCACATCTGACAAAATGTTTAAGAAAACAAATTTTTTTTTAAAAAAAATCCCATTTTAAAATAACTTTTAAAATATTTCACATCGTATATAAAATGTATAGGTGTCTTCACAAAAACAACTCAGGGCGGTGTAGAACTAAAAGAACAAGATGCTAATAAAATAGACCACCTTGAAACAGACCATAAAATAATTTCTGCCAAAGGCATTTGAAATAATCGCACCAGCAGGATTATCTAAAATAAAGTGGCCAATTTTCAGGTTATAAAGAGAATTAAAATTTATTTTAACTAAAAGATTAAAATATTATTCTTAGGACTGGAAAGATAAAGTAAGTTTGAATATCTGGATCAACTCTTCATTTGATGAGTTATTTTTTCAATGTTATCCGAAAGTATTTTGCAATAATGGCATTACTAAAAATATAGATATTACCCTTAACAACACCTTTGTGGTAAGAGTTTTTAGTACAAAAATTTTATTAATTCATCAGCAATTAACATGGGATGGAAACATCTGCCACATCTTTCTTTTCTGCATGTATTACCTTAGCACATCTTAATTAGTCACCTTGTAGCTGATGGATCTGTTTTGGTAAAAGGTCATGAAACATTTTCTCTAATGTGAGCAGAAAAATAGGTCTGATTATATTTCTAGCAATGATAGGCTTTTGATTATTCCAAGATGTCAGCAGGTCACCATGCTACTCTGACGTTTGCATCTATATAATTTAGAATAGTGTTATAGTGAAAGGTAAGGAGACAATCAGCCACTGTTTTATATTCTGCTATCTGATAAATCCAGGCAAGAGAGAGAGAGAGAAAGGAGTGGGGGGAGAGAGGGAAGGAAGGCGGGAGGGAGGGAGAGGGGGAGGGAGAGGGAGAGGGAGAGGGAGAGGGAGAGAGAGAATGCATGTGATATACAGTATAAGCATAAATGTTGCCTATAATTTACATATATTGCAGCTGGCACTAAAATGGATAGTTTGCTTGCAGGAGTAATGAAGTAGCACAGAACCAATCACTATAGATTACCCTACCACATCTCTTTCCTTGCTGCTTCATCAAAAAGTAGTAGACAAAGTAATACTGCTGTTTCACTCGTGATAGCACCATAATCTTGAAATATCAAGGCAACTGAAAACAGAAGAGACATTTACATGTTTTTTTCTAAACAGTATGAAGGCTCTCAAGACTCTAAATTCCAAATTTCCAAAGAACAACAAAATTAAGTATTTGCTCTTATGATCTAGAAATAAGACATATGAGAAATATTAATTTTGCTCCTAAAATGGCAAGCTAGAAAACCCAAATATATCCAGATTTTTGGAAACAAAATACTTGTAGAAGTATCACTCATGATATTTACTTGTTTAATTCAAAGGTATAAAAACAAATGCTTTTTATTTTGCTTTTTTGATGTTACCTCTAAATAACACAAGCAAGACAGAAGGCTGGTAAGCCAATGACAGACGTTTGACTGGATCAGCAGAGAGAAGCTTCCGCAAAAGTGCAAGACATGGCAACATCATATAGTCTATGATCTATCAAAATTTAAAAAAAAAGGTTTGTTAACTAAAATCTGTAGTAGCAACCTACTGACTAAGCATTCTGAAACTTCTCTGAAATCAACACACCTTGGAAATTTAAAGTAATGTCTTTCAGTACATTACTTTAGTCCATTATTCACAAATCCATATAATCTACTTCTCATAAAAAAGCTCATATTTTAATATTTAATTCCAAAGACATAAAGGCATTAGAAATAACCTGTGACACATTTTTGAAGCAAGCCTCTTTGTTTTCTTTTACAGCACAAAACATATAATCTAAATGAAAATTTGCAAGAACTTTTAATATTTCATCCCAACTCACTCACAGATAAAATAGAATTAAATTAAAGAAAGGTTTCTATTAATGTTTTAAATAAAGCCCTTCTAAATTTATTTACAATAAATTTATTTATTTTCTACTGGGAAAATTGTATTGTAATCATGAAACTGAACAAATCATCCTTAGATATACAAGTAATTTTGTTCCAAAATCTCTGAAGCTGGGCTTGTTCAGTTTTGGTATCATTTAAAGCATGAAGAAAAAAACTAAATACTTTATTCAATATTTAATAACCAATGGGACATTTGGCTACTCCTGCAGTCCTTCAGCAATAATCACTGAGTTGAGAGTCAGCCTGAAGGAACCACCATGTAATTTTATCTAGTCCCTGCACCATCTGAATTTCAATAGGATTTAACCACCATTCCTTTCTGGGCTTTCCCTCAACCCACTGCCATGGGCCCACCTATCTTCGCATAGGGCTACCAATGATATTACAGTGTACCAATGTAGACAAGGGAAAAAAATAGTATTTTCCTAATTCCTGTTGTTCTTCACTTCCTGCCTGGAAAGTAAACTGCTGCATTTTTTCGTTTTTTTTATATAAAGCTTTCTATGAGGAAAATGGATCTCGTATATGTGCTTTTTTTAGAAAAAGAAGTGAAATGCTAGCATTTTTTTAAAATGAATCCATTCCTAAATAAGGTAACAATCTGGAATGGTCTTATTCAGCCATTTGTGAAGTAGCCATTTATGACTGCTACTTTTTAAGCTTGGGGATCAGCTAAATTATAACAAACTGCTTTCTAATCAATAGAAAGATGAGAGAGAAGAGGAAGACACATGAGTCTGGGGTTCCATATTAGCTCCTTTCTTCCTCTGCTTATTTAAACATGCTTATTTAAATGGGAAGTTTCTGTATGAGGATTTATTTAGCTTTTTTTACAAGCTGAAATGCGATGCTAGAGTCAAAGAATTAGATATTGAAGTTTCCTTTCACTGTGGTCCACATGTTTAGTCACCATCTTGAGATTAGATTAGAATAGAATGAGCTGGAAGGGACCTTGGAAGTCTTCTAGTCCAGCCCCCTGCTCAAGCAGGAGAACCGGATATCATTTTAGATAAGTGACTATCTAGACTCTTTTTAAAAACATCCATGATTTCTCGAGGAAGCTGTTCCAGTGGTTAATTGTCCTCACTGTTAGGAAGTTTCTCCTTAATTCCAGGTTGCTTCTCTCTTTGATTAGTTTCCAACCATT
>JANHJO010006401.1:296016-321427 GCA_032468235.1 Pseudoxyrhopus heterurus | reverse complement strand
AGAAAGAAAGAAAGAAAGAAAGAAAGAAAGAAAGAAAGAAAGAAAGAAAGAAAGAAAGAAAGAAAGAAAGAAAGGCTCTTTCTTTTTTTTTATAGAGTTCTGCACTGTATTTCCCTTTATCTGTGTCTAATTGAAATATTACCATTTAAATGCATGCTATCTTAAGTGTTTTTCCCAACCTTGAAGATGCAAAGAAATGGGCACCTCTTACCTTCTCTACAGGTAGCAGTACTTGCAGGAGTCGAACTGTGAAAAGCGAAACGCTAACAAATGCCATCCTGTGGTGCACTACTGCAAGCTCAGGTTTTTCTGAGCTGGTGTTACTTTTGTGATAGGTAATGATTTCACCTAATGAATCTAGGATTCCAATCAGTTTTTCTTTCTGTAGACGAAACAAAAAAAGCTGCAAATCAATACACCCAACAGAAGCCAGGAATACAGTCACTTGCTAATGCAGGAACTGTTTGAAGATAAAGCCTCCCTGGAGAATTTATTCATTGTTTAATTTAGTTATTTAATTTCTATCTCATATTTCCATCAATGAAAAGCATTTATGCTGGCTAACCAAAATAAAAGTCACAAGCATGTATTTCTCCTAGCTCTATTTTGACTTCATGCCAAAATAGATTTGTGAACAATTGATTTTTTTTAATCATTACAAATCTACAAAGAAAGTATGTTCCAACCTATTTTTTTTAAAATACCATTTGCTGAGGTGAGGTGGACTTCTTCACTAATGAACAGCCTTATGTTAGCACCTTATATATTAGTTTATGATGTTCTCCTTTAAGAATGTTCTTTTGTTCTTTGTTACTTTGTGTTTTAAGGATTTTTTTTAGAGAACTGGAGAAAAAAATCAAGTTTTGTCACAACATCATTTGAATATTCCTACTCTTAAGAAGAGAAAGCAGTAGACTGCTCTAGTGAAAAAAATAAATAAAGCAAGGCAGTCTGAAGAAATTGAAAAGGACTTTAAATAAGGAGAAGACCATGCAATGGGGAGAGAAAGATCACTTTTAAATCCCTCAGCGATTTTTTTATATAATTTTACTTTTACTCATGACTGAATTTTAAAAAAGATGAATACAGAATATATCATTCAAATTTTTTTTTAAAATTGTTATGGTTTCTAAACCCTTCATCATGATGATAGGCTTAAGCTAACAATCACTGTACGGAATTGGTCCTTGATTATGGTGGTGCATAAATATAATTAGCAAACAAATAAATAAGAATTTTAAAATAAAAGAATTTTAAATTCTCACAAATTCTAGACCAAAGAGACTCTTGTCTTCCCAAACATCTTCAGACACAGCATCAACAATAAGTAGCAGGTCTTCGGCAACCAATTCCAACACTTGTATGGTTATTCTCCTACTACCTGAGAATTGATAAACAGAGAAAGATTGCAGCTATAATGTTCCTTCCTTCTGAATAATGCAATATGTTACAGTAATTAGTAAGGATTCTTAAATAAAGAAGTATTAAAATAAGGAAGATTTCCCTTCCTTGCATTGTGAAGCTGGTTGCTCAGATGAAACTGCACTATACTAAATACCCAGCAGTACTTTTAAAAACTTAAATATGTTTTCTTGCCAGAGAGACAGTTTAGAAGTTTAATATTTTTTTAAATGAAACACTATTATACAATACCACCACAAGTAGTCTTCAGTTAACAACAGTAATTGGGACTGGAATTTCCATCACTAAGCAATGCAGTAACAAAGCACTTCTTTGGGCAAGACCAGGATGGTGAGCCCCCAGCAGAGAGAAGGTAGGTGAAGATGACAAAGGCCAGAAGGGGGGGGGGGCAGCCATAAATGAGAGCTGGCTCAAATTTTTATCATGTGACCACAGGGGCGCTGCAACAGTCATAAGTGGAAGAACCAGTCACAAGTCAATTTTTTTCAGCACAACTTTTGAATTATTGTTGAATGAATAGATGTTAAATAAGGGCCACCTGTATATTTTAACAAAGGCTTTCAGTACAGTGTACCATGCCATTATAAGAAGTAAAAAGAGAAATAAAAAGTAGCATAAATCAGTAAATAACAGAAGAAAAAGGGTGTATATAAAACCTTCCATTCGAACACAATTAGGCACTCCACATTTCAAAATCAAGCTATCAAAACTTAGTCCGGCGCCTATATGGTAATAATCAGACAAAGACACTCCATAAATAGTATCCAACACCATAAACTGCTCACAGTTCTCTGTCTAATTTCCTTTCGTGAGTGCAGCCAGAATAAAGGTTCAGAGGCAATTGAGGAAGAGCTATTTGGAAAGAAAACTGCACTTCAGATATTGAATGCTTGGGGGCAGTTTTAGGTATACAGCAACAACTCTTCAAGCTAGCCTTAGAAACAGAGTGACATTAGAACAACTAAAACACATTGGCATTACACCATTGCCTCAACCTTACTGCTCAGTTCTGGAACTTCTGAAGTTGCTAAATTTTTGAGATAGTCCCTTCCTGCTGAAAACAGTATGAAAATTCTTCCGACCAAGTCTGCTACTTTCTTCAGTTTTTCTCTCTACATGAAAATACATTATAAAGAGCTACCACTTTATCAATCAACTAGTTACAAATTACATGTTGTAAAGAGGGCATTTTTTTCCTGCAACGCCTCAAGAAAGTGGAGCCATTAAATCCCACATGATCTTCCATTCCATTCCCTCCAACAGTTCTCCTAGGTCTCCCACCCCATTTGTCAAAATATCTTCTTTTAATCTTAAAGTAAAATGGTACAAGACAGTAAAACTGGACAGCTTGATGTTAAAATAAAACAGGAACTTCAAGCAGCTTTATAAACTATCTGTCAAACTGACATAGCTCATTTGGTTGCTACAAGGAAAGAAATGGAGGGAAGGAAGAACTATGCAGAATGTCCGAAACAAGTTGAAGGAAAGATACCACAAAATCATATTGGCTGGACCATTCACCTTTATAAACCGAAGTTTGAAACAGACAACAAAACTGTTGCTATTCTATCTTGCTTTTGAGTTTCCCTTTGTGCAGAAAGAATCATAAACTAAAAGGAGATAAGCTGAAGATAAGGCAGAGTCCCTAACACAAGTGTTAAATTTTCCAAAGCACTACAGTTTTCAACTGACTATTAGACAGATATGAAAAATGCAAATGGGGGTGCTTAGATTCACAACTAAAGCGTTCAGATTGTCATATCAAGCCTATTCTTTGTGTGGTAGAATAAGAACAGTCGGAGATAAAGTATGTATTACTGTAAGCAAAAATTCCTTTAAAAATAAATGTTACCTGTTTTAAGAAGAGGCACCATATGTTCCAAAATGGCTACACAGAACTGAGGAAGACTAAATTGTTGAAACTGTAGCTCCAAACTGTCCACATTTTCCAGTTCTGGCAGGTCAACATGACCTATATCCAAAGGTGATGGATTAGATATTCCAGAAGTTACATTACCATGAGCACTGCTTCCACTATGTAAAAATAAAACAACGATATATGTAAAAAAAGGCACTATGTTTCTATAGCCAGCATTATATTATAAAAATAACCAATAATCAGGCTGAATGGGAAAACTTGACTAAACAAAATTCTTCTACTCAAACTACAATGTTCTACATCTTTTGTCAACAAGAACTTTATAGGTGGTTTATAATACTATTTCTCCTAAAAATCAGATATATCAAATAGAATTGAAAACAGACTTTAACAAGTCAAAGATAATGGAGAGGTTAAAATTGAGTGCCACTGAAGGTAAGTAAGAATCAAAAGCCTTATTTCTGCCTGTATACAATTATATTGGTATTGGAGCTAATTCATCCTGTCTGGCAAGAAAATTCCATATTTAGGATGCTGTCACAGGCCAATCTTATTTCCCTCTTCCCACCATCTAACTTTTTTTTGGTGTTGGGCTATAAAGCTTCTTAAGATAACTGCAACTTCAAATACTTTTACATTTCCCCAATCCAATTAGGACTTCATAGCCAAGATCATCACACTCATTGGGTACATATCTATTTATCTACATCTTCCACCAGTAAACTTTTATATAACTCATCCTACTTTTGCTCCAATGTAGGTCCAAGTTTATAGTACCTATGTGATCAAGGATGGGAATCACTGCGTGATTGTAGATGCAATGATAAAAAATTCTGGAAAAGGATGTCATTGCATACAAGATAATACCTTTTATGAAATATTAATAAAATAGAATTGTATTTTGTGCAATTTTTGATTATTTTCTGGAATAGCAACACTGAAATACATATTATATTATATTAATTATATTATATATTATATTAATAATACTACTCCAAATAATCTTAATTTACAATCTTGGTCAGTCACCAGAACCAGAGGTTTAGTCTTCTGAGCTGGTGAGAGAGAATTTCCCTGAGGAAGGGGTCCAGTACAGGTCTGAAAGCACAGAAGACAAAACCTCTGGTCCTGGTGACTGACCCAGATTGGATCCTGCAATGTTGTCCTGGGACATGTTTGCCTACATTCGTGAATCCTAGCTTTATCCAATGGCAGCAGAAGGCAGTTTTAATTACTCCAGACCAGGGGTGTCAAACTCAAGGCCCGTGGGCCACATCCAGCCCGCAATGTAGTTGGATCCGGCCTGCGGGGCCGGGCTGGTCTACCCGCGTCGCTTCGGCCCGGTCTACCCAATGCAGAGAGGAAAGATCAGGCCAACAAAGCTTTGGCCCGATCTAAATGGAGCAAAAAGGAAAGCTAGTGAAGCTTCAGCCCAGTCTACCCAATCAGAGAGGAAAGATCAGGCCAATGGAGCTTCGGCCCAGTCTACCTGGTGCAAAGAGGAAAGATCAGGCCAATGTAGCTTTGGCCTGGTCTACCCAATTAGGCCAGCGTGTCTACTCAATGCAAAGAGGAAACATGCCAGCAGTTTAGGCAGTGGTGTCAAGCTGCCACACCCACCCAGTCAGCCATGCCCCTGGCCCACCGAGGTCAACCACAGCCCTGATGAAGCCCTCAATGAAATTAAGTTTGACACCCCTGCTCCAGACTTACAAGTATGTTCCTGTTTTATTGTGTTGTTCAACTATTTACTGAGTTGTTCAACCAATATAATTGATACAAATAAGAATATGGACAAAGTTTTTATTCATAGTTTATATACCATTTCATTTAAACTATTATTGAAGGACCTAAAATCAATAACGAAATAATGCAAAACTGAAAGAGGAGGAAGAGGAGAAGGAACATGTTCCTTTTGTAATAATCATAATATTCCCAGCTGTCTTCTTACCTGGAAGATTCTGCATCCCAATCCTGACCATCACCCCTTGGGCGCTGGCCTATACGTCCTATTACAGAAGGTCGAGGGCTGCTGCTTCCAGGAGATGGATTCTGCGAATGAGGAAATCTTCGAGCATCTTGGTAATACGACATTGACGAATTCTGGGAAATGGTACCTTTCATAACATACATAGATACGTAAATATGACCTCTGTCATATCACTAACACACACGTTTACTTAAAAGGAAAAATCTATTTTTTGCTGCATAGAAAATAAAAATTCAGTGGAAGCCATGATCCCTGCCTTCGGGCTGAACTCAAATGCTCAGAAGATTTTGGTGTTTCAGATATTTGAAATTCAGCTGGAAAAATTCCTTTCCCTTTTGCTAAAACCACAAAATGCAGCAAATATGTAAAAGAAAAAAAAATGAGTGTAAACTAGGGCAGGATTAATACATACCTAAGCGGGACCCCAACTGATAAAACACAATGAGAAATCGCTGGTATGATCTATGGCATTAGCAATATCTACAGACTGTTCCTATGTGTGTAGAATAGCTACAGGTAGTCCTCGACTTACAACAGTTCATCAGAGGTTACAATGGCACTTTAAAAAGTGACATATGAGCGCTGCATCCTCCTCCTGGTCATTCGATCAAAATTCAGACGCTTGGCAACTGGCTCATATTTACGACAGCTGCAATATCCCAGGATCATATATGATCCTCTTTTGCGATCTTCTGACAAGCAAAGTCAATGGGGAAAGCTGAATTCACTTAATGACCTTTACTTACTTAACAACTGCAGTTATTCACTTAACAACTGTGGCAAGAAAGGTCGTAAAATGGGGCAAAATTCGCTTAGCAACTGTCTCAGCTGTGGTTGTAAGTCAAGTACTACCTGTATAGCCAACATATGCAGAACCACTTGTCACTCTGTCACTAGAGAAGGAAATCCTGAAAAACGCTAATATAAAGACAGATCCACGTTCCATTGGACATTACATAGTATCCTGAAGATAAATAATATTTATAATTCCATTATTAACTGCTTGAAACAATTACTTCTCAACACTGCTATTTTCATTTCACTATTTTAACTGTTACAACCCACCATTACATTTTCTTATTAACATTTTTAGATAGAACAGACTCCTTAGCCGCAGGAAGTAAATTGAGTTTGAATCCTGACACTCTTCTCCACTACTTTTTTCTTTTTAGCTCCCATAGTAAAAGCCATTTGAGCAATACACTTTAAGTAAATACATCTTACTTAAAACAGGGTGGGGGGGAGAGAAATCATTAAGTTAATGGTGAATAAAACAGACTCAGGTTATCCTGATGAGCTATATGCAAACCTGTATCACTTGAAACAAAACTTGGATCTCTATGGAAGTTCAGTCTGTTCCTTAAGAAAACGCATAGTTGCTCTAGGCATAAGACAGCCTGCAATGCCAAATGGCGTTGTCCATCTTTTGCAAGGCCTAGTGTTGTTAGACTCAGAAGACTCTAAAACAAATACAAGTACATTTTGTTGACTTGAGCAAAATACTTTTAAAATATGCACGCCTGCCTGGTTAATATATTCAGTGTACCCTAAATATGTATGCTGATGCTTCTTTGGCATTTTTCTTGCCAAAATGTTGCAAATCAGAGACAAACACAAGTCCATGGAATTTTTGCTGTGCAATCATTGAGGACTTTTACAGTTGTATTTTTCGATAGATAATTTCAATATAAAACATTTGCATGTTGGTCTTCGTCCATGATAAAGGACTGACTATAAAACATTTACTCTTCTGAAACCATATTCCAGGAGGATGATTTTTATTTTGTTCAGGAAGTGAACTCTCTTGTAAACACCCTGAGGGATTGTAATTTTCTATGCGAGTATAAACATCTATCCCTGGAGTTTTATATAAATACACTAAATTATAGGCTATACATTAAATGGAGTCATATCCATATAATCAAAGCAATTCTTATTTTAGATGAATCTCAGGCATGTATCAAGCAAACATTACCTTTGTTTCCCATATTACTTATATGATCAAATGTCAGATTTGTCAGGCATAAGAAGACAGCCATTATAAGCCCCTACTTCTCATTTCCAATTCAAAGACTTAAGATGGTTTAGAGATGTATGGAAAGCATTCAAGGATGCTGTTGAGAATTTTTTTTAGCAACTACAAAGTACCAAAATACATTCAGCTGGTTGACAAATTTCTTATAGCAAACAAGATCATGAAATGCAACATGTCACCGAAGATTCGTTTTCTGCATTCACACGTGGACTTCTTGCCTGAATATCTAAGTGCAGTCAGTGGTGAACATGGTGAAAATTTTCACCAGGATATTGCCACTCTGGAAAAATGGGCAACTGAAATCCATCAATGCTGGCTGACTACTGTTGGATGCTGCAGTGAGATACATCACATACTGAGACTGAAAATCAGCAGCAAAACATTTTTAGCCTTGTTGAACTCATGCAGCATGTCAGACACATTATACATAGTAATCATTAAAAGTTAATTTCATATTTCTCAAGTTTCCTGTGTGATATGGTCATTCTGAAACTATCTTTCTTGTTCAGTTTGAAAGGGCCTATCATAATAACCAACTTTTCCAGGAAGTGAAACTTTGGTGGGGAGGGGAACCCTATAGTCCAGTGAAATCAAAATCATGCATGCCAAAATTACTCAGACAGATGTTTAGAGTGAATTTAGCATTTTTATCCACCTATCAAGTCCTTCCCAAGGTATCTGGAATAGGTACGGTAGATGAAGTTTGATGGTGTTAAAGGCATTGTTATAGGATGCAAGCTTTTTCTAAGCAGCACTACCTTTTGCAATCAACTGATGGTGATTGCAAAATCCTTCTCATAGGAAGCATCATTAGGGAAATCTAAGATCTACCTCTGTAGTTAGTAAGAGTGAAATGTTCACTTCTGAATATATTGGCTTCAGTGTAGAAAAAATGTCTTGCTGTCATGATGTATTTCAAACCAGTGAT
This sequence comes from Pseudoxyrhopus heterurus, assembly GCA_032468235.1. Taxonomy (NCBI): domain Eukaryota; kingdom Metazoa; phylum Chordata; class Lepidosauria; order Squamata; genus Pseudoxyrhopus; species Pseudoxyrhopus heterurus. The sequence continues at coordinate 313,173 of JANHJO010006401.1, read as the reverse complement.
CCTGACTTCAAGGTTTCCAAATATTACTTTTACCCAAAGGATTCAATGAAATGTTTTAATTAAATGAAAGCATTCTAACCTGAACAATCTTTGGCCTCTGTAAAAAGATCTCAGCAGGAAAGTCTTGCATGATAACATCTCGGAGAAGCTCACAAGTATTCCAAATTAACTTGGAGTTTTTGCTTCTCAGTGAACTGAAAAATACATGTAAATGACAACGCTAGGCATTTGCTTGGCAAACTTATTGAAATCTTTCTCATTGATTCAGTTTTGGACTGGATAATAAATCAACAACATAAATAGTTTAGCTCAGCATAGTTTAAATGTTGAGACATACAACATAGTTTGAGAATGAGTTTTTTCTCAGTATCCCATGGAGCATCCAGTAATCATCACTTTATCACATGGTATCTCTGCCTTTTTCTACTCCTGGGATTTTCTAGAAATGACTCTGGGATGTTATGCAGAGAGGGTAAAACCCCTTCACTGACTTGCATAATTACTGGCATGTGTTATTCTGCTGTTGTTTTTAGTACAGTTCTAATCCAATACAAAGTTATCAAATTTCTAGCTGCTGGGAGGCTTCAAATGTTGCTTTGTTTCTTCTTCCTAACAAGCTTTCTTACCACCCATATAGTATAATTTAACACTCCTCAGTGATCTGTGAGAGCTAATTTCCATGTCTTGAGGCTCTCCAGTATTGCTTGTATAAACAATATAGACTGTATATGCTGTTATAGATTGTAGCTAACATCACAATACAGGTAGCTGCTACTGAGTACAATCCAGGCAAATCTAGGACCTTTTTAAGCACCATTTATTTCAGTATACCACAGTCTTTTAAATGCATACTGTAAAGTTAATCAATAGTTTACCATTAAGGAGATTAATGTTTCACCACTGAAATCAACGCAAGTTGGGAAAATGTAGCTTCAGCAAGAGCATCAATTAGAGGGCCAAAATTGGGAAGAGTATAAAAAGCAATTATGGTGTGAACTTTTGTCCAATTAAGCCTGGTGGGGGAGGGGGGAGCTATAAGTTTATTTTACCATAGCTTTGCTAAAGTTACGCTCTCGAAATCATTCATAAGTTGAAGCAAAACATACTTAATAGTCTGAGATAAATTATAGCACTAATTTTATATTACCTTTCACTTGATGAAAGAACATGTCTATCTGTGGTGGTCAGGGATAACCAAGGAAATGTAGAAAACTTCAGACATTTCACTACATGTTTCACTGGAAGAAAAAAAAACACAAAGAATTCTGCATGTATAAATTCTCAAGAGCTTTCCTTACAGGAACAGACAGTATTTACACAACAGTGTGTATATCACCCTTATCTATTTTTTTTAAAAAAATAATCTAGTACTGCTAATGCCTAATTTCAAAATTCTACATTAAAAATCACATAATTTGAAATTGAGTTTAAAGCTATATTTTAAATATTTATTACTTAATTTGCTACAGAACAGCTTTTTAATACAGGAATGAAGAATATACTGGAAACCTACAAATGGATGGCTTATGCTATTTGCATAAACTCTGAGAAACACAACCTCAGCTGAATTCACTCAAATATCTAACATAGCATGGCTAGATAAAACTTTTTTTTGCATACTAAGGGGAATCCACAAAACAATTCATTGGCCTCTTATAGAATCTGGGTCTTCCCTCATTTTACCGACCTCAGAAGGATGGTAAGCGAAGTCAACCTCGAGACCCTCAGGATTGAATTCCTGGCAGTAGGCAGAGTCAGCCTGAAATAATACTACATTCTAATCACTGCACCACTGTGGCTCTTCCATTTATATATCATTTAGATTAATTCTGCAACTTCTTTTTCCCTTTCTTCCCATAGTTTAACAGTCTTTTTGAATTGAACTTTTGGCCTTGAAGCTGGATGGCTGGTGATTGTTGACATAATGTATATGACAGTTCAACCCTCACACTTCATAGTTCAATATTTATTTGTTTATTTAGAAGCTACCTCAATGTCCACATGATTCAATGCTCTTCTGTTTTCAGCTTTCGAGCCAGGCAAAGTTAGGAAAGAGGCACAGCCAGGATTCCAACAATGCTCTTCATTGTGATAGGCTAGAACAGAATCTCCAGGACCTGACAGAGTTACTCTCTGTTCTATCTTACGCCAAATAAAATAAATTATTCTGATTTTGTTCTCAGGCTTTTTCCCATTCTTGGGTCCAATTCCTCTCTTAATGATGCAGTTATCTCTGCTTTTTCCCAACATAAGGTCTAGAATCTTTCATTCTTCCCTTTTTGTTCAAAACACCTATCTTTTCATATTCAGTTTACTGCTTTACTGGGTAGTATTCTTTAAACAACATTGTAATATCTCTGTCCTCAGGTTCCCCATTTCTTTAATTCTATTCAGATTTTATACTGTTTAACCAACAGTTACACTAGTCTCTCTTTTTACATAAAGTTTCATTTTAGCCAAACCTTCCACTTTTTAAGCAAAGCTTAATTCCAAAATTATTTTAAATTTTTTCATAAAAATGCTATCTGCATCAAAACATTCAATCCACCATCATGTCACAGATCTCATTGCCATAACAACAGAACACACAAAACCCAAAACACAGAAAAAAGTAATACTGAAGCTCAGTATTACCAATAAACTAAAAGAAATTTTAAATAAACTAATCACTTCTTATGTTTAAAAGAATCGATCTGATCGTTAATATCTACTTCTCCTCAAAGCAGAAACTTATATATTGATTCTTTTATATGCTGAGGAATGCAGGATTCCTTATCTCTCCAATGGAGTTGAGAAGCTTAGAGAAGCTTGTTCTGTATTACTCAGAATAAAGACTGCAAATTAATTAATATAAAACAAAAACAATGTTCTTTGCTAAAAGAACCTATCTGCTGAACAATGAACGGAGGTTTAATATATCCCAGAGGACATACAAGTTGTCTTCAACTTACAATTACAATTGGGACCAGAATTTCTGTCTTAAGTTGTTATAATTGTAAGTTGAGTCAGAACCAGTTTTATGACAATTTGTATAATGGTTTAAGTAATTCACCACAGTCTTTAACCAAATCACTCATTTAGCAAATCCAGCTTCCCGAATGGATGTCTTTTGCTGGAAATACGCAAACAAAGTAGCAAACAGATCATGTGACTGCAGGACACTGCAACCAGTCCTAAATGAGAACTAGTTACCAAGCATCCAATTTCAATCACCTGACCATGGATGGGGTGGCTTGATGGTGCAAATAGAGGCCAAAACTCATCTTTTTCAAGGCCACTTTTGAACTGTCCTTAAATGAATGGTCACAAGTCAAGGACTGCCTATATTCAGAATATATGATCAATTGATCTGAAACAATGTATTAGTCATTCTTAAATTACTTCACATGGTAGAGAGCCATTATTTTGTTTCAGCTTTTAACATATTTCAGCCAGATGACCCAACTCCTACCATAGGGTATATAGATCCAAATTATGTACATATAAACATTTTAAGGCATTATTAAGCATGGTATCTAATGTGCCCTAAATGCAGCTTTATAACAAGATGAAAACAAGATGATACACAATTCAGGTAAAAGCCTGAGCTTACAGTATTTTTAAAAATTCTGCTTCAAATTACTTTTCTCCCTCTTGTTTTGGCCTCCTTTTGACACATAAAATAAACTATTGGCCTAGCTGGCATCAGAATAGTAGAGGACAAGTGACAAGCTACTACAATTGCCCTGAATTCTGTGATGTGATTGGGATTTACTAAAGTTGAGAAAACCTTTAACCAGCAAATAATGGTTGATAACACCCCAATTACTAGGAGTACAGTGCCTGACTTACACTAGCACTTCCAGAGAGATCTTCGCTACAGTTAAGTACCTTATCAATCTAAATTGAGTAACTCATAGTGCAGTTTTCACATGTGCACATTTTAATATACTTACTTTTGACCCTGAGCAGCAGTGTCCAATATATATATATATATATATATTATGCTTGGATCACATCTACCTATTTGGTGCTGATGAAGCTGAATCAATAGCTCATCTGCTGTCCTAATACTTATAAAACAGAGCTATAATTAGAAACAGCTTCTCTTAGCTAAGATTCCTGGATGGATAGAGAAATATACCATACATTTATTAGGTAGCTAGTGCCAGAAATAGTTAAATATTGTGACAAAATATTGTGCTTAGTGTATAGGCCAATTGTATGCATATCAGGTCTGTAAACATTAGTTATTATCTGTGATTTCTGTGTTGATCAGTGATAAATTACTGAAAATTTTCAAATAAATATTGCAATTACCTACCAGTTGGCTGTTTGGGTGGTGTTTCTGACTCTTGTGAATGATTTGTTCCTTGATGAAAATATCCAGCATGAGGTTCTTTGAGAATTACTTAACAAGACATAAAACAATAGTATATATCAGCATTTCCTCTTTGTTATTGTTTCAGTCCAGATCTCCAGTGCCAATATTTATCAAGAATTTTTTACATTGTTAGATTTGTTTTTCTTCTTGGAATTACAGGTAGACCTCCACCTACAACCACAACTGGGATGAGAATTTCTGCTGCTGAGCAAGATGGTTGTTAAGTGAATCACACCGAATTTTACAACATTTTTTGCCCTGGTTGTTAAGCAAATCACTGCAGTTGTTAAATGAATCACATAGCCGTTAAGTGAATTTGGCTTACTTTTCCATGCTTTGAACTCAACAAATGCTCCTAGTTATTTGAATCTGATAAGGAGCTGGGAAGGTTGCAAATAGTAATCAAATGAGCCCAGGATGCTGGGGCTGTCGTAAATGTATGCTGGTTGCCAAGAGCCCAAATTTTGATCATATGGCTGTGGATATGTTGCAGCTGTTGCAAGTGTGAGGATTGGTTGTAAGTCACTTTCTTCAGTCTCATAACGTTGAACAACAAATGGTTGTAAGTTGAGGACTACCTGTACTCAAAGGATCAACAGTGATGAACACAAATAGCATTAGATTCAGTAAACTTTGCTAATAACATACTATGAATAATATGTTATGAATAATAAATAAATAAAATAACAAATAAATGCCGGGGAATTTCTAGAAGCACTCTGACAAATCGGCCATCAATAGACACATAGACAATAACAACATCTACAGATTATGGGGAAGAGACAATCAACCATCCCAAAAGAGAAAAAGACTCCAACACCTCTCCACCAGTAATCAGCACTCAGATCAGCATAGATTAACTCCAAGGTTAACTTCAGACCCAACACTCAAGTAAGCAAGACTCCAATCAAGAAACTGCCTAAGAACCATCAGTAAACAGCCCAACCAAAGAATCTCTAAGATTGCCCCCACCCAAATACGATAGGCAAAACACCAGACCAGAATATAAACTGATAGCAAACCCCACTCCTTACTAGCACTGATGATGTTACCTAGTTAGGGTAATGAACCATCTGCAAGAAAACAAGCAAGCTCAGAGAGCACCAAGGACCCATAATAAATAAATTACCTGGATTAGCTTCTGGTCCAGCTTGAGAGGGTTTTGTGTGATAATCCAAGATAATATCTGAAGGTAACACAAACAGCCCATCAAGAATGCCATCAATCATTGCTTGTAGACTAGAATCCACATTGGGACGAAACTGAGTGAAGAACTCTACTGCCCCAATCCCAACCAATTGTTCCACAACAGAAGGACGCTGAAATTATAAATGCAATATTGAATTTAAAATTATCAGAAAAGTGATTAATCTCTTCTGAGTTAAACAAGTACTAGATCTTTAATTAAAGAAACCTTTTGGAAAAAAAAAGCCAAGCAACAATAACAAAAACCTGGTTGCAAATATAGAATCTGGGGCTTGGTATCATGTTCGGACTGTCATAGATTTACACTACATATAATTCATTCACTATGTGTACTATATAGTAAGTACCACAGTATAAGTATCATAGTAGCACTTTTTTCCTCTGTATAGTACAGAATTTTGAATTGGTTAAACTTAGTTGCAGTTGAGGTACTTCAAAGCCTTACAAATGAACAAATACATAAAGTAATCTAGAATATTAGTTCCCAATGTTTTGTTGATAAGACATATTCCGAATAGACTGTTCAGGTAGTCCACATTTAACAACCACTTGTTCAGCACCATCTGAAATTACAAGGGGTCTGAATGAGTGTTACTTATGACCGGTTCTCGAAATTTTGGCTGTCCAAAGTGTGTGCTAGGCCATTGGATCACAGTTACCATAGTTACAATGTCCTGCAGTCACATGACTGCCTTTGCCTTTGCGATTTTCCCTGTCGGCTTCCCATGAGTAAAGTCAATAGGGAAGGTCACAAGTTGCTCCAAATAAGTTGTTCACACAATTTCTCACCCAGAAGCAGACACCGCCCAGCCCTGTTGCATTCATACCACGTCTCGCAGGCAATCCATGAAACCTTCCCCCCTCCTCAGCAACCATCCACCCTCTCACACTCAGAAGCCCCCACTTTCCTAATAGACAGCCTCATTGTAAGCGGCCTGGGACTTGATTAACGATGCATGATTCTTACTTAACGATGGCAACAGGGAGTGCCAGGACTACAGGTAGTCTTCGACTTACAACAGTTCATTTAGTGACTGTTCAAAGTTACAATGGCACTGAAAAAAAAAGTGACTTAGGATCATTTTTCACATTTAGGGCCATGGTAGCATCCCCATGGTCATGTGATCAAAGTCCAGATGCTTGGCAACTGATTCATATTTATGACCGTTGCTAAGACCAAGCCGGGGTCATGTGATCACCTTTTGTAACCTTAAGACAAAGTCAAATGGAGAAGCCAGATTCAAACAACTATCATGATTCCCTCAACAACTGTGGCAAGCAACGTCGTAAAATGGAGCCAAACTCATTTAACAAATGTTTCGCTTAGCCACAGAAATTTGGGGCTCAATTGGGGTCGTAAGTCGAGGACTACCTGTACTGTCACTGACCAATGCAGTACTGTGATGTTGCACTTTATGACCGTATTTCTTGGTGATGTAAATTCCAGACCCAATTATCATTGTTAAACGAGGACTACCTCTACTGGCAAAATTTAAAAATGTACCAAAGTGTATATTTTAAGGCTTTCGTTCCAAAAGAATGCTTAAATTGAGTAATGCTGTGATTTTTTTAAAATGTAAATATAGACATTAGTGGTTAGCTATTTCTATTACTCTTTCAGAAAAAAATGAATACAGACGGCAATACCTTTAACAAGTTGGTCACTAAGTTCAAAACTTCTTCCTTCATTGGTACTACAGGAAAGTTGAACCATTCTAAAAGACTGACAAATAGTAGCTTTTCTTGAACCAAATCGTCATATGTAATCAAATTATGATTTAATTTAGATAAAATATTCTTAAGTGCTCTTTCTCTAATTTCAGACAGCTCGTGACCTGTTAATTTTTTTTAAAAAAGGGAAACATTGCAAAAGAAAGTTATTTTTTTTACATACACACACACATTTTATAAATTCCAACCAATCTGCTGCAGAATAAAAGATCTCTTCACTGAACATTACAGATCATAATTTAGCACATGCCAGGTGACAGGCAGATGTTTTTAACTTCCTAGTCTAGGGCTGAGAGAGTGTGATTGGTCCAAAACTACCCAATGAGCTTCTGCAGCTATGGATGGATTAGAGCCTGTCTCCCCACTCCTAATCCAGCAATGTAACCATCAAGCCATATCTACTCTTGTATATGTGATACCACACACATACATGCCTGCATATTCACTAACAGGTATTGCTTTGCATAAAATTAGCTAGTGAATTGATTTTGCTGAACCATCACACTGAAAATTTAGGATACTTTCTTAGGGAGGACAAGACATCTGATCTCATATGATCTATTCTTCTAAGCATCTTTTTTTTCTTTTAATATCAGGAATAATATTTATTGTTAAAAGCTTTGATTACTGTTTTTGCCACTGCAATTTTTCCATTTCCTGAGTGTCAATATTCCTTTTAGTTTCCGTTCATTACATTCTAGCCAATTTTGTGCAGTTCTGCTGCAACAATGTTAACACTTCTACAGTCTTATTAATTTTACCTATCTTTGGCATTCCCTTTGTAGAGAGGATTGTGAAGGACATTTATCTATTTTGCGTGGTGGTTAAGAGTTGACACCGATGGGATGGCGGCACACAGTCACTGATCAATCAATATACGTATAAAAATATATGCGATTTTGAGAAGGGATCGTATTGAGAATCTACCAAACTCAAAATCAAAAGTACGGTAGAGAAATAGGAGCGGAATAGGCTACTTTTCTGCGTGCAATAAACAGATTCACACTGGGGTTTGCACATCCTGAGAATACTGGATTGGGAGTTTGTGCGCAGCTAAACAGTGATTCGGAGTACTTTTTTTCAACCCCAAAACAAACCCATTATCAACTTTTAGGAATCCAAAAGTAAAAAAAAAAAAAAAAGCAGCCTCTGAGTAGGCTCACTGGCTATCCGTGCAAACCAACCACTTACGAAGTTTCCGGATAAGCGGAGTCAACTCGATTGGGGGAGACGCCGTATTAACATTGCACGCAGCCATCGCGACCGCCTTCCCAGAGCGGCCCGGTTCAACCGCCGCGCCGTAGGGAACGCGAATGCACTCGGAAAAAGCGGGAGGCTATTTTTTCAAGAGGCCGCTGGGAAATGTAGTTCCCTCTCTGGCTCCCCGCCCATCCGTTCTGTATATTCTCCGACGAGAGGCTCTTGACTGGCGATAGAGTCGGGTGATTGGTAATTCTCGCGAGTTGTGACTCGAGTCTTTCTAGTTGCCTAGAGAACAAGGTTTTTCTCCCCTCGCGTCCTGGAAGCGCCGCTTTTCCCGCGTCGGCCTTTTTAACTGCAAGGAATTCAATGAATCCGCCCGGCTTTCAGCCTAAGTCTTCTCAATGGGGAAATCTCTGCCAGAATTGTTTAGGTCACCGGGGTCTCCTCTAGGCAAGCGTATGCAACACCTTTTCTGAACCGATACTAAACCTAAGACTTTGGATCACAACTACCAGAATATGGAACAACATTTCATGAAGTTGTTTCTATTTTCCAGACTGACTGGGAATCCTGGGAGCTGTAGTTGCGGCAATCTAGTGTAACGCAATAGACTATAAAGCTTAATATATAGCTGGTGAAACATTTCCACCACACAACTCAATTTCTACTTTCAATTTCTGGAAGTAGCATTTATTCTGGCAGTGAAGTGTTTCCAGTAGTGTTTTTTGTGCATGCCTGTGGCTTTTCAAGCAGCACTGAAGTATGTGTTGGAATCAAATGTATGGCTGGAAATACTTCGAAGTGACATTTGTGTGTATTTACTCCATTTCTTGGCTGTGATCACCCAACACATTGAACCACAAGCTAATCGACCTTATTTCTAGTCTAGTATATTATACAAACCGAATTCATGAGGTAAGTTTATTATTAGCTGCAATTATTTACTTCTCACCTGTCGGAATAATCATTTCAAAGGAGTTTAACTATATAAACAATTGTAAATAAAAATGTAACAAATGTGATGAAGCATTAATATACTTCTTAGGATCCGCTCCACAGAAGTATTAGAATTAAAGGCCCACTTGAAGGAAGAGGTCAGCTGAACAATCTTGGATGATGATTTTTTTTCCTGCCTTTGTCTCTGAATGTATGCACCTTAGCCAGAAAACTGGATTAACAGTGACTACATGAGTCATCCAAATGCAAACTTGAAGATTAGACATCAGTCTTGTAAAGAGAAACGAAGGGAGCTGAAAATCTTTAGCACTGTTAAAAAATATAACAGAAAGGGGAAACGATAGCTGTCTTCTCTGCAATATCTCTTCAGAGGTATCCCACAATAAATAATGCTGGCACATGAAATAATGGTTTTAAGTTACAGGGAAGATTTGGGTTGAATGTCAGGAACAGCTTTCCGATAGAAAAAAAATAATAGAAGACTCAATTACAAACATATCAGGAGGACATGAAATTAGAGATCACTGCAGGTTGTCCTCAACATACGACTAAAATTGAGGCCAAAATTTCTGTTGCTAAGCAAAACATTTGTAAAGTGAGTTTTGTCCCTTTTACAACCTTCCTTGCCACAGTTGTTAAGTTGCAGTTGTTAGTAACACGGTTGCCAAGTGAATCTGTCCCCATTGACTTTGTTTATCAGAAGGTTGCGAAAGGTGATCACAGGATCCCGGGATATTGCAACTATTATAAATATGAGTCTGTTGCCAAGTGTCTGAATTTTGATTAAATGAGCATGCTGCAACAGTCATATGTGTGAAAAATGGTTTTAAGTCACTTTTTTCAGTGCTATTATAACTTCAATGGTCATTAAATGAACTTTTGTAAATTGAAGAATATCTGTATTGGTGGAATCTGTAGCTAAAAAGTTTCTGTTTCCTTTAGATAATGTAAAGTTTAGAAAATGGGAAATAGGTTATTCATTTGGACCTCATATGTTCATGACTTGAAATTTGGATCCTCCCAGAAGCAGTTGTTTTAAGTTCACAGGAAGTTGATTATGAACTGAAATAACAAAATGAGCTGGAATCTCATATGCAATAATATTTCCTACATTTTAAAAATTTCATAAATTTCTGAAGTAAGAAAAGCAAGAAAGGGCCTATTTTATTGGATGACGTCTGACTCATATAGTCACAACAAGTTTTTTCTTCCCCTAAATGTAATAGTAAGAATTGTCACACTAGTGATGAATAGCTTTTAAACTTTGTATTATTTATATTAGAGAATGAATACAAGAGAGGCATTTTAATGAGAGCATTTGGTCAGTACAAATTTAACTCTCATAATTTCCAACTTCCATGCTGGAATTACGGGAATTGTAATCTAGCATATCTAGTGGGTATCAAGCTCAGTGGTGCTTCCTTAAATGTTTTCTTTTCTAGAAATTGCCAGGATTCCAAGCAGTATTTATCTAGTTCTTAATATTATTTGAACAGCAAACTGTCATTTACCAATTGTACTCAGATTAATTTTGAAATTGGGTTTCAAAAGCAATTTGTTATGTAGTGGGTGTTATAATCAGAGGAAAACAGTTTCTAGTTAAACAACACAAATATACCATTAGAATAACTTTGGATTGTGTAAAGCAAATAACATTTTAGAAACCATAGTAAATTTTTGAATAAAAATAAAATACTGTTATTGTAATAAAATCATTTCATATTCCTAAATCACTGAATTTAGAGATTGCTGATTGCTATTTAGAATAAATCGTGTGATATTTTTGCTATATTTTGTCTAATTATTTATATATCCAGAAAATAGTTAACTGCAAAGCAATTATCACAGAAGTTGAGCAGTATTTTCTTTCTATCACCTTTTTCCATCTTTGGGGAAGGGCAGAGGGCATGTATGGGAAGGCTACACATGTGCCTGCAGAAGAGCTTTAAGTGTAAACATCCACACTTTGCAATCCTATGTTTACTCTAAACTATCTGCTGGTGAACAAGTATTTAAGACCATATTCTTCAATTTGTATGATATTGGTAACTTATACTACTATTTTTGCAGATATATTATGCATAAAAATCCATGTCTCATACATAGCCTGATGTCCAGAATAAGAAGTTATAAAACATAAAACTTTATACATCTTGAATCTGAGTAGGGGTAATGTTGACCTAAAGAAGTAAATACTGAATTTACAGTGGTACATTTAATTATAACTTTAGAGTGTCTTACTTGTGGACTGGGATAAGATAAAAGCAATGCAATGCAAATAAAGGGGATGGTTGAGTTTGTTAGAATATGATTATTCAGTGAGACAGGGCCTGAATCAAAAGCAGCCAGACTTCTGTACAACCTGTCAAAGGGCATTTGTCTCACTAGATAGAAGTTTCATAAATTGCCCCAAAAATGTAATTTGTAGTTATGTATGAATTAAGATTGTTTTGCTAGAAACATTGTCAGATGAGACTGAATGTTCTGTGCTTTAAGAGCAATCCTGTTTTTTATCAGCTGCCAGTCAGATGATGATTCAGCAGATCCAGGACATAAAGCCAGATCTAGCAGAGAGCCATAAGGCAACTGAAGTCTTGTGATTTCATTCTTAATTGCCTTGAACAGTTGGGTTTGATTGCCCTTTTATCATCTGCAAGTTATGAATGGCCATAAAATGTACTATATGGTAAATGTAAGTTAAGTTTAAGATATTTTGTAGGGTAAGATAATAACATCTGCTGCCTAAATTATTTCTTTTCCGTATATTTTTACAGTATTAACATGGCATGGTTTCAGCATTTTTATAGACAAGGATTTAAGTTGAGTGCTGTAATCTTGCTTTTCTTCTAAATTCATGGGTCTTTTTTACATTTTTTGGATCAATAAAAATAACAAAATAGTGATCAGTTTCATTGTCAATAATCTGAATTCTATAGGAATAGTGCTATTTACTGGTTAGGTCTTCATTCAGAAAGTAATCTTAGTTTGGGATAGCTTGTTGCTTCTTTGCTTGCTTATGTATGTATGAATGTACTACCGGTATATGTATATATGAAACCTCAGTGATGACTTCATATCTTGACTGCAAATCTATGAATGACCATTGGAAGTCAGTAAAAAGATACAGACAACACTTAGTTGCCATCTAGCGGACATCTAAGGTTTTGAAGCTCAAATTTATTCTATGCCACAGGTGTCAAAATTGCTGTGTCACGTTGCCATCACATGATGTTTCGCGATGTTTTTCCTGTTCGTGGAGTTGGGTGGGCGTGGCCTACGCATGACGCATCTGGCCTGTGGGCTGCCAGTTTGACAACCATGTATGCCATCTTTCAAAATACTGTTCTTGCAGACAGATATAACTTTAAAAATAATACTGGTATTTGAAATATTAAGTGTGGCATCCAGCATATGCTAGTAAATTTATGCCAGTGGATTAATGCAACAGGACATCCACCTATAAGTAGGTGGAACATACATGGGGAATGCAACTAGAAAAAAGGTTTTCATTTCTAGTTCCATAAATGAAAAGTGCTTCCATTAAAAGAAGTATCTAATGGCCATTAACAAAAACAGTTACAACAGTTCAGTCTGAATACATCCAGGGAGAAAGAAGTAATAGGTTGAGAACTTCGAACATATCAGTAAATTTTCATTTGGAGCAGCCCAAGCCTACTTTATAATATCCAGAGACAGATTCAAATACGGTAACATAGTATAATCTGGTTTGTTTGGTTTAGATTGTTGCCCAAATCTAGACAGAATGGTTACTGAAACCATAGTTTGTGGTTTAGTGACTTGTATAAATGCAGTTTATTGTAGTGTATTTCAAACCATAATTCAACTGTGATGGAGCATGATACCAGTTACCATAGTTTACTCCCCCAGAATATAGAAATTCATTTGATGTCCTTATGGTCTTATTGCTGCAGATGGATAAGGCTTTTTCTGCACTTTTGTGAATTTTATATTCAAGAATTAAGAATTAATCTTTGAATTTCAGTTGCAATATATTCCAACGTAATGCAACAAAAGTATGGCATTGTATGTTTTATTACCCATTACTATTGTTGAATTATGTTACTTTGCTCACATTTAATACTCTTTAGCATTTTGGGTTTTTAATTACATTTTGTTGTTGAAACAACAATCATCTGAGAAAGTTGAAATAGCATCACTGAAGAACCATTTGCATGACTAACAAAGAAGAGTAGTGAATGCTCACAAATAGCATTGTTTGTTAATTTGTAATGTGGCAGTCACATATAATGGAATCTGACCTCTAAGGGTAAGAGGAATTGTCCATATGCCATTCCCAGAACCAGAAACAAAAGATCCACACATAAACTAAAACTGCTGTTAAATGGTTATTTCTAAAAGAACAGCTTGTTCTTCATTTCTTTGTTTATCTGGGTTTTTTTTTTCAAAACTCAATTTCAGTGAAGCAGCATTGCTTACTGAAAAATAGTTGTTGCTATCCTCTGAACTAAAATTGAAGCAGAGGGAAATTAGCCAATGACACATCCTGCCCTTGTAAGATAAATGTAATTACAAAATAGATGCCAATTTTTAGCTCAAGGATAAAACTAAGAAATTTGTTTTTCACCAGGAGATAGACATTTGAATATGTGTTCTATTGTGAGATTTAAATTGTAATGACAGAGCATTGTTCTTCTAATGAAGAATTAGCTGTATTAAAGAACAAGCTTCTGTGTATTGCATGCTCTTATTACAGTTGTAGGATGCTGCTTTTTAGTATAGCATTTTGTTTTCCAACTGATCAATGTATGAAATGGAGGTAAACCATGAGCTCCATATACTCTGCTTTGAATTTCATAATCTCAAGAAGTGACTTGCATTGTTTCCTGGGTGACATTTTTGTGAAAAAATTAATGTCCTTATTCCTACATAGCATTTGCTTTAACTAGAATGGCTCACATCTAGTAATGTTTTTATATAATATTAATGTGGTGTTTTAAGTCCAAAATTTCAGAAATCAAAATGCTTTGACATACTGCAATATTTTTCTACCATTTTCATTATATATTATTACTAGACTATTGTAATGAATTAGAAATTACAATAATCTAACATGACACAATAAATAGTCACATAAAATGTATTTAAAACAAAACCTAAAAACTTTTGAAAACAAAACCTCAATAAAACTTATATAATATGAATCCTTGTATGCTGGTATTACAATAAGCATTGTATTTATCTTGCTTTTGCAAAGACCAAATATATTTGCATAAATAATCTTAATAGATTTGCTTCCATGAATTGTCCTAACTTCCAGCTCCAGAAGCCTTGAACAAAGACATAAACTGAATCTGCATTAATACAAGGAATTCTTTATGGGCAACTATCGCACACTGTGGGTATGTGATTCAGTAGTGCTAAAGGGGCTAATGGCATCAAATGTTAGTACTAACCCCTCAGTTCTGGAGTTGCATTATACATCTTACTGGTAAAAATATGTGATCAAGAATATATCTTTTAAAGCCATACATAGCATGGGACCAGGTTATTTGAAAGCTACCTCTTCCCAATTACAACTATCTGCCCCACCAGATCAGGAAGAGGAGTGCATGTTATGAATCCTGTCTGCTAAAGAACTCCATCTGATGGGATCCAGGAAACATAGCTTTTCTGTTGTGGCTGTTGCCTTCTGGAATATCATTCCCTCAAAGTAAAGTTAGTTCTACCAGCCTTTTGGAAAACCCTTAAAACATGGTTTTTCCAGCAATTATGGGGGTCCCATGGAAATAGAGAACCTGCACAAATACCCAATGAGTCATCATTATAGGATATTGTTTAGTTAGCACTTTTTATTTTTGTGTCCCCTAAAAAATGTTCTGGAAATATAAAATCTCTTGCTGATTTCATGGCAGCCCTTTTATTAGCCCTATTTATAATCTATATCTATAAAACAGAGCGTAGGTGTGTATGTTTGTGGGTATGTCCTGAATAGGCTCCTCCACCCCTGCACCAATCGCGCCCAAACTTTACATACACGTTCTTTACACTCCGGAGAGGTTCCTTGTGGGGGTCATGAACGACGCTGGGGCTTCTTTCACCCCCAAAATTGGTGCCAAAGAGGACGCCCCCACTCCTCTGCAGCCACAAACCTCTACTGAGCATGTGTGGAGGCCTCTGGATTTGCCCAGGCAGCAACGAGCAGATCGGAGGCTCTTCAGCCAATAGAGGCAAGGCATGCAAATCGGGCAAAGTACACTGGGAATTGTAGGCTCTAGGATTTCCTGCCGCAGCAAGGCATAAAATACCCGGGCAAAGCCGGGTTATCAGCTAGTAAGGTTATATAGCATAAAGGTTGGAAGAGTCCTTGCAGGTAATCCATCCTGACTCCCAACTCAGCGCGAGGACCCCTTAGTAGAACCTCATCAAAAATGTCCATCCAGCCTCGGTTTCAACATCTCCAGCAAAGGCAGATCAGATTTTCTGAGACAGTTCTTACCATTAGGATTTTTTTCCCTGGTATCCAGGTGAAAACATGTTTTTGAAATATAAATTCACTGGGATTTTTTTTTTTTTTGTCTTCTGATACAATTTTGGACAATTCTGTCTATACTTCTACATGTCAGCTCATCAGATGCTTGAAGACAATTGTCATGTTTCCCACAAACCTCTCCACTTTACACAGATAGAACTCATATAACAACTTATTCCTTATATGTTTTTCCTTCCTTAATTTCCTGGGTTCCTTTTTTTCTGGACATGTCACTGTCCTTAAAATGAGGTGTCCATAACGGAATACAATATATGAGGTGTGCTCTGGCCAAAGCAGACTAGGGAGACTCAAAGATCTCAATGCAGGTAGTCTTCGAGATATAACTCTTCACTTAATGGCCGTTCAAAGTTATGACAGACTCCCCTCCCCCCCAACCCCCCCCCTATATATGACCATGTATCAAAGTTACATGTCAAGCACAAGAAACCAGGAACCACGGTTGTTCGAATGAGTACCAGATTATTCCACACCGTCGCTCTGCAAGAATCTAAACTCGTAACGCTCAAAGCAAATTAGTGGTAGGTAAGAATCCGTGGAATTCAAGGTGGGCTGGACTTAGATACCTCGTGGGCACGAAGAGACTCCAGACGGCTGACGACCCCTTCCTCAGCACGATCCTCTCCTCCTCCGTGGCTGCTGCACTGCCCCTGTTTCCCCAAAGCCTGGCAAGAGCGGATTGGGGCAGAGGCCCAGCCCACAAGTGTGGCTGCTTCTCCTGCAAAAGGTCACCCATGGGTGGAAGGCTGAGCTTCCTCCCTGGCGTTTCCAAGCACTGGGGCTTCTCCCGGCCAAGCACGGAGGCTTCTTTGGAAGCTGCTTTGAACGAATCGGCTGGGCTCTTTTCCTCTGCCGGGGAGAGGGAAGGCAAGCTTTTTGCTGCTTGTCTGCCTCCTTTACAGACCCAGCTAGGCGGTGGGCCTCCCCCACCCAGGTGGTACTCCGTGTTCCGCTTAACAACCCGCATGTTCATTTAATGGCCACACCAGGAAGAGCAGGGGGTAGAGGTCCTTAAGCGAGGCTGTCTCACTTAAAGGCCATCACCACTTACGACCTTAATGGGCAGGCTCCCTTACGGTTGTATTTATTTATTTATTTATTAACCGTATTTATATACCGCCCCACTCCCGTAGGACTCAGGGCGGTTTACACGATAAAAAAACATGTA